>VDFB02047645.1:0-87075 GCA_007258455.2 Sequoia sempervirens | reverse complement strand
TCTTTTAGATGCAAGACATGGAAGCAGGGAGCTATAGAGGAGGCAAAACAACCTGGAGCAAAAGACCAAGCGGAACAACAGACTCTGACCAGTCATCAAGCAATGACTAGCCTCTTCCCTTATATATGCATTTTTTATTCTTTCAATCCATTCGTGTATATATTATACTTTATTTCCATTGGACAAGCTATATCTCATGGCTTGTGTGAGATAGATTTAAACTTTTGAATCAATAAAGATCTTCTTTCAACAATGTTTGTGTAAATCTTTTCAATATTTTATGCACTTGTATAAATGCAACAATCTATTACTGAAAGATGTAATCTCTTTGATTCTTATGTTTATACATTTGAATGCAATATAGGGAAGATTGATATGAAATGCACTTCATTTTCAGCTTGCATACACTTTTAACTCACTCTGTTTGACCAGAAATAAAAATGAGTAACAGTAATCTCCTAGGCAAGATTTTGCTTTTGTATATTTTCCTTAGGATAATTTGGATTTGCATCTAGTTGGTATTATTCTAGGTAGCCCAAGTCATGATGCTGCTCATTCTTATTTAGAAGCTGATACTACTCCTCATCCTAAGTGGTGGGTGAAGATCATTAGTGATGTTCATGATGATGAGCTTGTTGAGGGACGATCATCTAGAGGCAAGAACAAAAAGAACATAGTAAACTTTGCTCTTATGGCCAACATTTAGAGTATTTATGAGCCCCAACAATTTTCAGAGGCCAAGGGTAAACCTGAATGGGAATAGGCTATGGATTCTAAGCGTCATAGTCTTTTAAAGAACAACACATGGGTTTTGCTAGATCTTCCACCAAGGAAGAAACCCATTGGTTGCAAATGGGTCTACAAGGTCAAATACAAGGTTGATGGAACACTAGATAAATACAAGGCTCGGTTGGTGTCTAAGGGGTTCTCGTAGAGAGAAGGTATTGATTATGAGGAAACCTTTTCTCCCACAACAAATATGAGCACCATCTGACTTGCCCTAGCCATGTCAACACAGTTTGGCTAGAAGGCCCATCAAATGGATGTGAAGAGTACCTTCCTTAATGGAGATTTGGAGGAAGAGGTATACATGGCACAGTCTCTTGGTTCTAAGGTTGCAAGAGAAGAGCACAAAGTATGTAGATTATGGAAGGCCCTTTATGGCCTAAAGCAAGCACCCAGGGCATGGTACCTAAAATTTGATAAGTACCTGGTTGCATAGGGGTTTCACGAGTGTCCCTTAGATGCGAATTTATATGTCAAGAACATTGGCAGTGATGTCATCCTTATTTTCATCTATATGGATGATATCATCATTACTAGCAATAGGATTCATTTGATTTAACAGATCAAGTCAAATTTGTGTTAGGCATTCGAGATGATGGACTTGGGCCTCCTACACTATTGTCTTGGTGTAGAATTTTGGTAGACAAGTGGCAGTATCTTCATCTCTTAGTTGAAGTATGTCGAAAGTTTTCTTAAAAAATTCAGGATGGAAGATTATAAAATCTCATCCACTCCTATGGAGAAGGGACTGAATCTTTCAACCAAAACAGACTCACCTGGTGGTAAATGAGTGTGTTCAAGCAACTTGTGGGAAGCCTCATCTATCTTACTACCACTAGACATGATCTTAGTTTTATTGTTAGTTACATTTCTCATTTCATGATTGCTCCTAAGGCAGAACATTAGGTTGCAGCGAAGTGAGTACTACGATATGTCAAAGGGAGACTTAACTTTGGTATTTTGTATAGAAAGTGCAAAGATCCTAGACTGGTTGGCTTTACAAACTCAGATTGGGAAAGTTCAGTTGATGACAGGAAGTCCACTTCTAGGTATGTTTTCAATCTTGGTACAGGTGTAGTTACTTGGAGAAGCAAGAAGTAGCATGCAATTTCTCTTTCCTCGACTAAAGCAAAGTATTAGGGAACAATTAAGGCAACATGTGAGGTAGTATGGATTCAAAGGATGCTTGTTGACACGCAGATGTCTCAAGCACGGCCTTCACCCCTCTTTTGTGATAATTAAGGGGTTCTCAAACTTGCTAAGAATCCAATCTTCCATGAGCGAAACAAGCATGTTGGAGCTTCATTGTTACTTGATCAGACAACTTGTTGAAGATGGCTCTATGATGCTGCAATATGTTCCAACTAAGGATCAAACTGCAAACATTCTCACCAAGTCTCTCACTTTGGATAAATTTGTAAAATTTTAGGATAAGCTTGGTGTAGTTAGTAGAATGACCATTAAGGGAGGCTATTAGAGTATTATTGTATTATTTAATGGTCATCTTAGCTTTTAGTTTGCTTTAGTTAGTTTTTAGTATATTTCTATTTTTTACTTTTGTTAATGACTGTTTCTTTTTAGAAACATCATCTTGTAATTTTCTTTATAAGGAGTTTTCATCTCCTTCTGTAAATATGCAATAATGAATATCAATTATCATTTCACTCACATCATTTGTAGTTATAGCTCACTAGATGAATTTAACTCATCCCATCATACTTACACAAGAATGGATTAATTGAATCTATCTAATAGAAGAAATAAATAAATTTCACAAATAATGCTAGCAAGCACAAAATTGATGTTGTTCGTTGGAAGATTTGGACTTTCTCGTATGCAAACAAAATGGTCTTAACATGGTTGAAACTGTAGGATAGAGATTTAGGGCTACAAATTGGAGACCAAGAAAGATTTACCCACACAAACACCCATGTCTATGTTGTGGTGGAATAGATCAAATATCACTCTTAGTCTCAAATATGTATGCACCATATAAAACATTAATGGGCTTCTTCTTATATAATATGTGTAAAGTAAAAAAAAATTCTTTTAGTGTAATTTTAATCCCTAAGAAGTTAGACCATTTCATATATTTGGATTATTATTTTGATAATTTTTACCCAAATAGCTTGTTCAAGTAACATTGTAGCAAATTTATTTATTGTTACATATGGTTTTTCTTTCTTGAATACCACTACTTTTTAAATGTTGTACGGAAATTTTTTCATTGTTATGAATTTTTTCTATTTAGAATCACATCAAGTAGTAGTGTGTGATATCAAAAAGATTGGGGAGGAACTATTGTACAATTTTTGTTGTTGGGAAAGATGCAGTGTACTCCTTGCATGATGCTTGTAATGTAAAATTAATATTTATTTGTGGTGCACCTATAAAATCTAGGGATGTATGCATCACATGTGTTAGATATTCTTGAGGCCACTTTATATGTTATATGTGTAATTGAGATTAATATTTAATGTGAGTTACACATTGAAAAAATATTCAATATTAGAAAAACTTAGTATGAACTGGAAAAACTTAGTACCCAAAAGTAAATTAGGAGATATGGTTTTGTAAGTTCATTGTTTAGAGGCACATGATTTTTGTAATATCGTCTAGTGGTTTTTTGAAGCTTATTTCTATAAAAACAAGCACATGAGTAGTTGAGGTTGGCTAAGGTTGAATTGAGCATCTCTTCTAAGTTGCATTTGTGAGGAGAGGAAGCATAGATTGAGATGTGTGGTTACATTATTCTCATTTTCTTGTTCACATAGAGTGAAATAAGGGATCTTGATGTTTTAGAATCCTTGCATGAAGACTCTATAAGTGTATGGTAATATTTGTTCATGAGATAATACATTGAATAAGTTAGTGCTTTTTGAGACTTATTATTTTGTATTGTGAATTATGATACTTATTTGCATATTTTTCTCTCTTAAGGTTACATGCAAGTGGTTATTATTGCTAAAAAACCTTTTTATTATTTTCTAAACATAATCAAGTTATCAAACTTAAAAAAACTAGATAATAGAATATCAACATAATTGATTCCAGCAATTTAAATACATAGTAAAGAAAAGTTTTCAAATGGAATAAAACTTGTGAGAACCCAATGGCTAAAATCAATAAAATCAATTCTAACAATTCAAATAGATTATAACCAAAGGATTTCAAATGGCATAAAACTTTTGAGAGTCGTATCAGGTTACATCGTAGCAAAATCCTTGTGATATCAAAAAGATAGGGGGGCAAATTTCTCTACAAAATATTCTCCAAACATAATATAAATTTTCAAACTTTTATGAGCCCAAGAGAAAAAAATAAAAATAAAATTATTTCAATATTTCAAAAGACAAACTAGAGGATTCCAAACAACATCTAGAACTTTTGACAAATGCAAAAACTAGAGCTATAGATTGCAATATAATAAAATAATAGTATGAATATCAAAAGGGTAGACAAGGCACTACTCTACTCGCCAAACAAAATCAAATTATAAAACTTAAAAGAACTTAATGAATTTTTTTTCAAAAGAATCAATCCCAATAATTCAAATAACTACTAATTTCATAAAGAATATATTGTCCCTTTTTCCAAAGACCTCAAACACATATGATGTATCTAGTATTTTTCCTACAGACTCAAACACATATGATGTAATTTCAAGCAATAACAACTAAGAGGCAACAATAATATAAAAAATGAAAATAATCAAATATTTGTCAAATAAAAGAAAATAGCATACTTTAATTCTTCTTGGACAATTTTTTTTTTTTTGAATGACTAGTAACCCTAAAAACAATAACATGCAATGAATTTGAATGATTGTATTGACCCATAAAATGTGAAACCACTACAAGTTAGACATATAAGCAGTGCTCTTAAAGTTACAAAATGTCAAAAAATAACACCTTTCCATCAAAATAAGAAGGCAACCCTTAAACACGAGTTTGAGTATTTATAAAGTGTGGATTTCTGAATACCTTATAGGATAGGTTTAATTAATTTACTAAAAATAAAAATTACACAACTTGTAATATACATATCATAGAAGATATCAATGCAATAACTTAAATACAAATAATCATACCAATTCTACTTATTGTAATTGAATACCAGAGCATTGTTATCATAACTCCAAGCATAATAATAGAATAAAATCAAACAAATTTATACAATTCTATCAATTTTGCATGTACTATTCTAACATGTGTGGCTTTTGAAGCCACATGTCATCTTCCTTGATAATCCTTAAATTTTAAGGTATGCAACATGTGCTTGACATAAGCTTTATAATAGTAGCACTTGTGCTCCCTATGTGAATATGTTCATTCCATCCTTTTCAAAGGTGCAACATTTGTCAATTATTGTATCATACATTCCAATAATATCTTTCCACCACATTATAAATAATTTCTTCTAATTTTTAAATAAAGATGTTTTTTGTGTATTAAGTAAATTGTTTTAACAAATTAAGCTTGATATTCATTCTAGCAAACTTAAGCCCTGCACATATACAAAGAGAAGAAAAATTGTTTGTTTTGTGTGAATGGGGTTTTGCCTTGGTCAAACCCCTGTTTGGTAATTAAATCTTTAGATAAATAAATAATGATAAAGGAGAAGGAAATGATGAATGAACAATTTATTGTTACAACTCACCAAACCTTCAATGGATTCCCTTAGACGACTGAAGTCAAACACATCACTCTAAGGAATCAGATCTTGCTTTGCTTGATTTGTTGGATACTTGAAAGCTTGGATGCTTTAGGATAAACAATGCATACTATCCTTCACAAGATGACATGCACACACATAGACTTGAACATGATTATAGGATCTTGAATGTTGCGATGAATGACTAAAAAAACCCGCTCTCGAATGCTCTTGACAATAATATTTACTCAATAGTTTCTCCTTCAAAATTCTTAGATCTCATAACTATGTATTTATAGGTGTTTATCTAATTTCTCAAAAATTAGATTCCAAAATCCGACAATTGCATATGAAATTTGAATCATTAGAATACCTCCAAAAATATATTTGAAAATGGGTCATGACACTTAAGGTTGGGTGAATGGGTCCTGACCCATAAGTCCAAGGCAGACATTCTCAAATTTGATTAAAATATTAATTTGCATCAATTAAATATAGGTTACCCTTTCAGAAAATGGGCAAAATAAGGCTTTGGAATGTATAATTTGGTCGATTAGAGGCTTAATTAAGTCCAATTAATTAAGGGACCCAAACATAGTTTGAAATTGTAAAGGTATACAATTTCCTACACTACATTTAGCCCCCACTTTAGTGAGAGCATGATCTTACACTCAAACTCACACTAAAGTAGACAAATATGCGTCAAGAGGGGTCAAGCCCCAAGATCCAAGATTTCATGGCAAACCAACATAAGGACAAAGGGACACACAAGATATGTAAGATATGTGCAAAAAGAAAAAAATACACAAGAATTCAATATAGTTCACCAAAATGAAACATAAAAGTGTGGTGAATCTAAGATTAGTGTCCATAACTTAGGGCCATTTCCACATTTTTATAAATTACATTGAGATATAGATCACAAGGTGCAAGAGATTGAATTTCAGACCTAAAAGCCAGACCTAGATCTATATATTAAGGGGTATTGGAATTGATAAGAAATATTTTGAAATAATTAACTTAATGATCCTATATGCCCTAATATTAAAACTACAAGATCCTGAAGATTGACAATCTGAAACAACAATTTACCAATGGATCTAGGAAGTGCGGAGAACATCAAATATGCTTAGAAAAATCAGTTTTGAGAGGCCTACAAGGAACCATTCACCCTTGGGAAAATGGGTATTTGTATAGGTGTCTGGATCAACTTTTTGGGTCCTCTGGTACAAATATGACCTTTCATTTTCCCCAGTTCCCACTGTCAAAAAGTTGGAAATAAAATCTACAATCTTGTTCTTGTGACTTGACAACAATGATGGTAACTTTTTCAATAATGTAAAATTTATCTTTTGAGATGTCTTCGATCCTTCTTCAACCTAAGACTTGCACATACACAAAGAGAATAAAAATTGTTTGTTTTGTGTGAATGGGGATTTGCCTTGGTCAAACCATAGTTTGGTAATTAAACCTTGATAGAAAGAAATAATGATAAAGGAGAAGGAAATGATGAACATGAACACTTGCTTGTTACAACTCACCAAACATTTGATGCCTTCCCTTAGAGGACTTAAGTCAAACACATCAATCTAAGGAATCAAATATTGCTTTGCTTTATTTGTTGGATACTTGAATCCTTGGATGCTTTAGGATCAACAATGCATATTAACCTTCACAGGATGACATGAACACACGTAGGCTTGAACATGATGATAGGATCTTGAATGCTACAACAAATGACTAAAAACACATGCTCTTGAATGCTCTTGACAATAATATTTTCTCAATATTTTCTCCTTCAAAAGTCTTAGATCTCAAATGATAAAATATCTATGTATTTATAGGTGTTTATCTAATTTCCCAAAAAATGGATTCTAAAAGCCGAAAATTGCATATGAAATTTGAATCATTAAAATACTGCCACAAACATATTTGAAAATGGGTCATGGCACTTAAGGAGGACCTATTCGCCCTTGGGCGAATGGGTCTTGGCCCATAATTCTAGGATACATATTCTTAAATATGATTAAAATATTAATTGCATCAATTAAATATAGGTTCCCCTTTCAAAAAATAAGCAAAATAAGGTTTTGGAATGCATAATTTGGTTAATTAGAGGCTTAATTAAGTCGAATTAATTAAGGGACCCAAACATAGTGTGAAATTCTAAAGGTATACAATTTCCTACACTACATTTATCCCCCACTTTAGTGAGAGTATGAGCTTACACTCAAACTCACATAAAAGTAGACAAATATGCGTCAAAAAGGGTCCAAGTGTATAAATGTTAGAGATATAGGATGTGAACGATCAAGGAGGTGGCCAAGCCCCTAGGATCCAAGATCCCATGGAAAACTGACATAAGGACAAAGGGACACACAAGATATGTAAGATATGTGGAACAAGACAAGATACATGACCATGCAATCTAGTTCACCAAAATTATACATAAAAATGTGGTGACTCTAAGATTGGTGTCAATAACCTAGGGCCATTTCCACATTTTTATAAATTTCATTTAGATATAGATCACAAGGTGCAAGAGGTTGACTTTCAAACCTAAAGGTGAGCCAACTAGACCTAGATCTATATCTTAAGGGGTATTGGAATTGATTAGAAATATTTTGAAATGAATAACTTAATGATCCTATATGCCCTAATATTAAAATTGCAAGATCCCAAAGACTAATAGTCGGAAACAATAGTTTACCAATAGATCTAGGAAGTGCAAAGAACATCAAACATGCTTAAAGAAAAATTGGTTTTGAGAGGCCTACAAGGACTCATTCAACCTTGGGTGAATTGTTCTTTGTACATGTGTCTAGATCAACTTTTTAGGTCCTCTGGTACAAAATATTGGCTTCCATTTTCCCTAGGTCCCACTGTTGAAAAGTCAAAAATAAAATCTATAATCTAGTTTTTGTGACTTGACAACAATGGTGATAACTTTAACAATAATGCAAAATTGTTCTTTTGAGATGTCTCTAGTCCTTCTTCAATCTAAGACCTACACATACACAGAGAAGTTTTTTTTTTGTGTGTGAATGGGGGTTTGCCTTGGTCAAACCTCAGTTTGGTAATTATACCTTGATATAAAGAAATAATGATCACATAAAAGGAAATGATGAATGAACACCTGCTTGATACAACTCCCCAAACCTTCAATGGCTTCCCTTAGCGGACTAAAGTCAAACACATCACTACAAGGAATCAGATCTTGCTTTACTTAATTTTTGGATACTTGAATGCTTGGATGCTTTAGGATCAACAATGCATATTAGCCTTCACAAGATGACATGAACACACATAGTCTTGAATATGATGATAGGATCTTGAATGCTACAATAAATGACTAAAAAAACTTGCTCTTGAATGCTCTTGACAATAATATTTTCTTAATATATTCTCCTTCAAAATTATTAGATCTCAAATGATAAAATAACTATGTATTTATAGGTTTTTATCTAATTTCCCAAAAAATTAAAGATTCTAAAAGTCAACAATTGCATATGAAACTTGAATCAATAAAATACCACAAAAACATATTTGAAAATAGGTCATGGAACTAAGGAGGACCCATTCTCCCTTGGGTGAATGGGTCCTAGCCCATAAGTCTAGGACACACATTCTCAAATGTGATTAAAATATTAATTGCATCAATTAAAATATAGGTTCCCCTTTTAGAAAACAGGCAAAATAAGGCTTTAAAATGCATAATTTGGTCAATTAGAGGCTTAATTAAGTCCAATTAATTAAGGGACCCAAACATAGAGTGAAATTGTAAAGGTATACAATTTCCTACACTACACTTGATGATATAATTTCAAATAGATAATAGGGAACCTTAGGTGCTAAGAATAAAGACACTCGATATTATTATGTCACATTACTATTAAGATCAAAATGTCAAGCCACCTTGTATGATAATTCAAGGAATAATTAGAACAAGTAAATAATATCTAATCATGCAATCCACCAATCTTTTGAAGATACAACATTATCCCTTATTCTTACTAGCACCAACTAGAGTTGCAAATTTTAACATCGGTTTATCAACAATCCATTCAATATTGAAAATTCCTCTTACTGATTTTGTTGAATTAGAAGGGACAAGACTCTCAAGTTTCCAAGAAGAAATCCAACATATAAAATACATATTTATTGATGAAATAAGTTTTATTGGACAAAATTTGATGAAGAGCATCTACCAAAATAACTAACCAACTAGGGGTACTTCTGACCCAACCTCAAATGGAGAAGATCAAATTAAACAAACATCATTGATTCACTTAATTTTTCATCAAAATTCCATATAATTTCACTTGAAACTTCAAGGCTACCAACAAGCCAACTCACCACATCAATATTACACACCTTAATCAGATCCAAACACAACTTAACCAACATCTAAATGACTGAACAATAGTAATAACACCATTAGAAACTGAGAACCAATCACATTTTTCACTATTCATCAATTTCCCTTCATTGTAACTAGTTTCAATTAAGGCAAAAAGACAACCACTCATCCATTCTTGCTTCAAACCTATTACCAAACTTCCAAATCTCTATAATCATCACCATTTTAACTGAAAAAAACCATTAACATACTCATATAACACTATTCTATTAGATCCTTTGATTTGTGCAGTCAAAACACCATTTTACATATAAGGTTCATCTTGCTCATATCATCAAAATCAACAAGCCAACCTTCTAAACTGTTACCAAAGAATTTAAACATCTTTACCAACAGTAATTAGGCAATTTCAACACAAAATCAATCCCTCAAGTCACCATTTCCACAAATTCTCACTTCACACAAAACTTCTAATAGGTCACCCAAACACCTAATTGGGTGGTTCTTTTTCATTTAATTTGCATCTCTACAAGACCAACACATATTTAGAAACCCATTTTGACATACAATCACATACCTAAATGTCAGATATACTTGCTTTGAAACAAACATATGAAAACTTGATTGAACGTAGGAATGAGACTCAAATTAGGCCAAATTTACAAATAAAGTACCCTTAAATCACCACCAAAACACCTAATAACTCCAAACAGTCTTTTAATAGGTCTCAAAACTTAATATTCACCAACTTTTAGGGGCTGTTAGGCCCAATAAAGCACTGAACTTCAAAAACCTTGAATGTAGGCTTAACTATACAAAAATAATGAGGGTTTATTGAAAAGGACTAATGCAAACATTAAGACCACTTGCCACCACCTCAAACATGTCATATTATGTCTGAGAAAGCTTCTTCAATCATCATCAAACCTTTACACTTGTTGTATCATCATTATCATGCTTGTACCCACCATTTTCATGAGGAAAACTCAAAACTTCCATAGAAGAGAGCGTCAAAACCCTTGCACCAAGAATTCGCTACACTAGCACACATTCATAAACCAAAAAGTAACCTAAAACAATCCCATTCCACCGATCTAATTAACTTCCATTGGTGGAATGGAGGTACAAAGCCTAAAAGACTCTCAAAACCCTATTTTTAAGGGTTACCAACAGTTATAAGTAAAAAAGCCTACAAACAACCCTTTAATTCACTTAGTTATCCTCAATACCACCTTAACTAAAGAGGTTACACTCAAATGAATTCAAATCAATATAAATCCAAGCTTAATGGTGTTGGATAGACTCAAAGAGATTGACAAATCACAAAGGAAACGTTATTTTCATAAAATAGGGTAATCTTTATTTCAAAATTGTTTACAAGATTCAATGACTGCCTCTTCCTCCCCTATTCCATGCTTTATAAAGATGTTTCCCAACCAATAACTTCATTTTCAATTTATTTCACTGACCACAACCATTTTTTTTTCTACTTGACTCTTGATCTTCCTGATTTTTGCACTTTTGCAATTTTTACATAATTGGCAACTTTTAGCATTTTTTGCAAACTAACTTGACTCACCTCCTAGAGACCTATTTGTGACTTTGAATACATTAAATATGGCCTCCCAAGACCTTTTACAATGTTTTTACATTTGAACATTCAATTTTTACAAATTTTCCTATGAAAGGCATTGAGTGAACAAGGTGCTCCTGCACCATACAACCAACTAACAAAATCTTTCCAAGTCCCTTGGAAACATGTTATATCAACCTTGCTTGTTCTTCCACCTGCAAAAAAACTTCAAATCTTCCTTTCATTGCTTCCTCTTTCTTTCTTTTGAATCTTCTGCTTGTCTTTGTCTTTGCCTTTTTCCTTTCTCATTCTCTGTTTATTAGGTTCACAATCACTTTCCTTTTTCAAAAGGACATAGGACTGTCCTTTCACAACTCTCATATTTCCACCAACTCTTTCTCTTCCAAAGGACACAGGACTATCCTTTCTCATTTCCTTTTTCCAAGCAATCTTCCCACTTTTCCTACAATTCCTCCTTGACCTTCTCTGACCAACTTGTCTTCATCTTTTCATCTTCTCATCTACTTCCATCAATGGAGTACTCTTTAGGTTGCAACCTCAAGTGTTTCTTCAGATAGGTATCCATCTTCTTTACTGCCTCACCACACAAACTCAACAAACTTCTTTGCCTCACCTAAGTGTCTCCGCTTTTCTCTCCCTAGTCTCTTGGCAACCAAAAACTATGTTCTCTCTTAACCTGCACAACCACACAAACACAAACACCGACACTTTCTCTTTGCAGCTTAGATGGATCAAGCACCTGCAACCAACCAACAACTCAACAAACCAACTTCAACAAACTACCAATTCAACAAATCCTCATAATCAAATAGCTCTGATACCAATTGATGCAGATCATCTACCAAAACAACTAACCAACTAGGGGTACTTATGACCCAACCTCAAATGGAGAAGATCAAATTAAACAAACATCATTGATTCACTTAAATTTTCATCAAAATTCCATATAATTTCACTTGAAACTTCAAGGCTACCAACAAGCCAACTCACCACATCAATATTACACACCTTAATCAGATCTAAACACAACTTAACCAACATCCAAATGACTGAACCATAGTAATAACACCATTAGAAACTGAGAACCAATCACATTTTTCACTATTCACCAATTTCCCTTCATTGTAGCTAGTTTCAATTAAGGAAAAAAGACATCCACTCATCCATTCTTGCTTCAAACCTGTTACCAGACTTCCAAATCTCTATAATCATCACCATTTTAACTGAAACAAACCATTAACATACTCATATAACACTGTTCTGTTAGATCCTTTGATTTGTGTAGTCAAAACACCATTTTACATATAAGGTTCATCTTGCTCATATCATTAAAATCAACAAGCCAACCTTCTAAACTGTTACCAAAGCATTTAAACATCTTTACCAATAGTAATTAGGCAGTTTCAATACAAAATCAATCCCTCAAGTCACCATTTCCACAAATTCTCACTTCACACCAAAACTTCTAGTAGGTCACCCAAACACCCAATTGGGTGGTTCTTTTTCATTCAATTTGCATCTCTACAAGCCCAACACATATTTAGAAACCCATTTTGACATACAATCACATACCTAAATATTAGATATATTTGCTTTGAAACAAACATCTGAAAACTTGACTAAATGTAAGAATGAGCCTCAAATTAGGCCAAATTTACAAATGAAGTATCCTTAAATCACCACCAAAACACCTAATAACTCCAAAAATTATTTTAATAGGTCTCAAAACTCAATATTCACCAACTTTTAGGGGTTGTTAGGCCCAATAAAGCACTGAACTTCAAAACCCTTGAATGTAGGCTTAACTATACAAAAAGAATGAGGGTTTATTGAAAAGGACTAATGCAAACCTTAAGACCACTTTCCACCACCTCAAACATGTCATATTATGTCTTCCAAAGCTTCTTCAATCATCAACAAACCTTTACACTTGTTGTATCATCATTATCATGCTTGTAACCACCATTTTCATGAGGAAAATTCAAAATTTCCATAGAAGACAACATTTCCATAGAAGACAACATCAAAACCCTTGCACCAAGAATTCCCTGCACCAACACACATTCATAAACCAAAAATTAACCTAACACAATCCCATTCCATCAATCTAACTAACTTCCATCAGTGGAATGGAGGCACAAAGCCTAAAAGACTCTCAAAACCCTGTTTTTAAGGGTTACCAATAGTTATAAGTAAAAAAGCTAGCAAACAACCCTTTAATTCACTTAGTTCTCCTCAATACCACCTTAACTAAAGAGGTTACACTAAAATTAATTCAAAGCAATATAAATCCAAGCTTAATGGTGTTGGACAGACTCAAAGAGATTGACAAATCACAGAGGAAACGTTATTTTCGGAAAATAGGGTAATCTTTATTTCAAAATTATTTACAAGATTCAATGACTGCCTCTTCCTCGCCTATTCCATACTTTATAAATACGTTTCCCAACCAATAAATTCCTTTTCAACTTCTTTCACTGACCACAACCATTCTTTTTTCCTACTTGACTCTTGATCTTCTTGATTTTTGCACTTTTGCATTTTTTGCAAACTAACTTGACTCACCTCCTAGAGACCTATTTGTGACTTTGAATACATTAAATATGACCTCCTGAGACCTTTTACAATGTTTTTACATTTGAACATTCAATTTATACAAATTTTCCTATGAAAGGCATTGAGTGAACAAGGTGCTCCTGCACCAAAATTTTCTATAAATTATCAATTCAAGACTACATCAAGCTTTTGTTGAGAAAGAAAACTTGAGTTTTGGAGGAAGATCAATCATTTTGGCAGGAGATTTGGGATAACTACCTCTTCTTAGTGACAAACCACCATATGATAGTAATGTATGTGCAAAATTAGTATGGAAAGAATTTAAGATAGTTGTTACTTTGGATAAGGTATTCAAATAGAAAGGTGAAAGTGAGGACCAACGTAGGTTTCACCAACTACTCACAAATATTAGAGATGCACATTCAACAATTGATGAATGGAAATTATCGATGACTAAAAAATTATTGATGAAAAGAAAAGATGTTACATTACATCTAGAAATTAGGGAAGAGTTTGATAATAATACTAATCTATTTTCAATAAATGATAATATACATAATCATAATAGAAGAAAATTGTATTCATTGAGAAGATCAATTACCTATAGAATAATGAATTGGATGCTGAATTATCAATTTCCAAGGATGCAAGGTCATGTTAGCCTCAAACCTATGGATAGAAGTAGGTCTTTTAGGACATATTTAGAATATCATATACAAAATTGGAAGTGCCCCTCTAGATCCACCAATATGTGTTTAGTTGAATTTGATAATTACTCTGGAATTCCATTCAAAGATGCATATTCAAACTTAATTCCAATTTCACCAATAAAAAGGGGATGCACACACCAATATTTTTGATTATTAGCTTGGGCACTAACAATCCAAAAATCACTTTGCGGAGGCAGTGACCGCCTAACATAGTCTTGCTCTGGCTCAGAGAAGAGGGTATAGAAAGATTTGGTTGGAAGGTGATTCTCTGAACATTATTAATAATTTGAAGAATTTATCTCCTCCATCTTGGACAACTGAGGCCTTGATCAAGGATTCCATTCAAATTATTAAATCCTTTGATAATGTTTATATTTCCCATATTTTGAGAGAGGGAAATAAGTTAGCTGATTTCTTCGCTAACTTTGGTGTTAGAGATAGTAAGGTTTCGGATTTAAATGATCCCTTCCCTTGTGAGGCCACGACTATTATTATAAATGAAAGTTAATTTATTCTTCAAGGTGTGCACGTCCTTGCTCACGTGGTGGCATATCATTAGGAAGGAGGGTATGGTTATGATTTTGAGGAAAGGTTGTCATATGGTGCGGAGTTTGAATTCATTATGGTTTGTTTGTCCTATGGTTGCCTTCGCACGGATTGTGGGTGTTAGCCGCATAAGCTTCTAGAGTCTTCTGTTGGATTATTCGATTCTGTGTGGTGTCTGTTGCTTCCTTCTGAGTTCCCTGTTGAGTTCTTGGTCTCTGTCTTCCATCGTCATGGGTGGGGACAGAAACCGTGCTGAGCCCAAATCCTATGACACAACGAAGCAGAGAAAGGAAGTGTGGGCGATTATAGAGAAGGGTGGCCTAACTCCCTTCGTGGAGAAACTACATGGAAATAATACTCAGGTTACTGCTTTGGTCGAGAAAGGGTGGAAAGGGAGAACCCTAGATTTGGGTGGCAGGGAAATTGAGGTGGATGAGGAGTTCATAGCCCAGATTACTGGCCTTTCAATTAAGGGTATGAAGGTATACAGGGATAAGAAAGAGTCACTGGTTGCGATGTCTCTTTTCTTTAAGAAGAATGAGAGTGATGACTTGAAGCCTGCGAAGAGTGGAGGGTATTTGAGGACTTCCTTGAAGGCTCTCTGGCAAGATGTTGTCGAAGAAATCATGACATATGTTACCCTAGAAGAAACGTACACGGTCATTAACAATTACCATTTTTTGTTGCTTAATCATTTTAGGCACAAAAAATGGGCATCATTTCCCTATTATTTGTTGGTGTCAATGGATTGTGGGATTAAAGAGCATAGGAAGAACCCCAAAAACCCTGTCTTGCATGCGAGGTTGATTCTTTTGATATATGAACATGTTAAAGCTCATGAGAAGACTCTAGTTACTTTGAAAGCTAAAGCTAGGGAGGGTTATGAAATTGAGTCGGGTGAGGAAAGGGCTTCTAAGAAACTGAGGAAGAGGAGGCTTATGTTAAATAAAGATTCTAAGTCGGACAAGGATGATGATGTTGATTATGTCCCTGACTCGTATGCCTCTTTGGAGGAGGGCCCCATATCCCCT
This sequence comes from Sequoia sempervirens, assembly GCA_007258455.2. NCBI lineage: Eukaryota > Viridiplantae > Streptophyta > Pinopsida > Cupressales > Cupressaceae > Sequoia > Sequoia sempervirens. The sequence continues at coordinate 70,839 of VDFB02047645.1, read as the reverse complement.
GTTCAAGGTAAATCTGGGAAAAGGAAATTGATTGAGGAAGCGGGCTAAATGACCTATAGTGATGATGTGGAGGTGACTTTTACTTCTAAGGGGAACAAAGAAAAAAATGATCTTTATGGGGAAGCTTCCTCTCCTCCCCCTGCGTCTAGACTTGTGCAGGATCTTGAGGAGGGAAGTCGGAAGAGAAGGGTTTTGATTCCTGGTCAACATCTAGAGAAGAATGCCCCTTTCTCTATGGTTGGTGGCTTCCATGGTGAGGATGTTTTGAGTGCTATCATTGGGTTCCTAAGCAGAAGGATAGAGTTGTGGGTGGTGATCAAGCTGCGAGAGCTAAGAAAGCAAACACTGAGAGGATTCAAAAGAGGCTGGCTGCTATAGAGCAAATTGCCAATTCCATTCGTAGGATGAAGTCTCCTATCACTGCTGGTAAAGGTAAGGATGCCTCTGAGGATAAGGTCCATGAGAGTTCTTTTGAAGAGTATGTTGTTGTGGGAAATCGCATTGAAAACTTTGATAGGGAGGATCTTTTTGATGTGTTGGGTTCGGCCCGTGATAGTGCCAATGTTCTTTTAAAACTTTTTAAATGGTTTTTTCATGAGATTAATAGGAATAATGCTCACATTAGAAGCATTTCTTGCAAGGCTGAGGATCCTACGATCCAAAGCCAATTTGATAATTTAATGGCTGGTCTCAATACTATTGTTAATACTATGGCAAAGGAAACTGTCAATCTGAAACAGAGTATGGAGGTAAGAATGTTCTCCTTTTAGGAGAAAATTGACAAAATTTGGAATATGGTTATGAAGAGTGGAGAAGCTCATAAAGTCCTAACTAGGTCAGACTCTGCGAAGGATTTTCCCTCTAATAAGAGAAAGGAAATTTTATCTGCTGATGATATGGCTGCTGAGGGTAAGCTGACCAGGGAGGATTATGTTGTTGCTAAAGGTTCTATTTTGAGTTGTGAGGTAAAAACTAGTGGGCCTGGGGTTAGGACTAAAAATAGAATGAAAAGTCAGGTTGGGGCCTTAGGTATGGAGGTTTTTGATACTGGGGTTAAGGGACAAAAGCTTGCTACTAGTGAGATGGAAGCTGTTGAAATTTTGAACAATATGTAGTGGTGTGTGCCATTTTTTGGCTGCTTTTTGGCTGTCGTTGGGTTGATGGTTGTTTTTTGATGTTTCCTTTTTGAGTCAGCTATTCCGTTTTGCAAAGGGTTTGTGGCCCCTTCAAAACCCATTTTTTACCTCTAATAAAAACAATCCAAAAATCACAAGGATTGACTCTAAGGCATTGATATAGGATTGAGAGAAAGAGAAAGCTTAACATTTATCACTATATCATGTGTTAAGACTTTGGATGGAATCAAAATCTCACCACAATTTTCATATGATCATTATGGAAAAATGAAAACAGGGAAACAACTGTCCAAAAGGAAATCCAAGGAAGAAAAACTCAAATCTTTGGAAACACAATAATTTGATGTAGTGTATACATTATTAGATATAGTTCTATTAAATTCTAATTACTTAGCATTGAGATTATTTTTTTGGATAAATATGAAATGTCTCTGAATATGAGGAAAATATTAAAGGTAAACAAAATGGAAGATAAAGTAATACAAAACATAATACATTCACCTATAATCTTTGCTCACTCCTTGATCAACGGAAATGGAGTGCACCCTTGTTCCATTTGATTTGATTTTATGATATTGATAGTATGTAGATTGCTCAAAACTCTAGCATAATCATGATATGATTGTAAGATGAGAGATCAAAATGAAAACATAAGGGTATGATAGCTTCAAAGTTTATGAGGATGAAGGATGAGAGCCTCTAGATATAGAGTCTTGAAAAGGAAAATTCAATGGCTAAGAATGATTGATTATGGATGGCTAAGATTGCATGAGGATTAGAGTTTGAATCAAAGACATAGTCATGTGAGGAGTGTCACGTGAGGGATAGGATTTAGGTTCGGGATTGGGACAAAAAAAATCTTTATGTGAATGGCTAGGATTAAGAGGTGGGATTGAGCTGAGTTGATAAGATGAAAAGTTAATTTGACTTTTGGGGAGGTGCCTAGGTTCAATGAATCTAGACAAGGAGTTAGTTAGACATGTGAAGGGGATACTTGTCACATGATGGAAAATTTAGATTATGATCCATGTGAACAAGATTGAGGGATAGGATTAAATGGACAAGGATAGAGGATAAAGGCCCTAATTAATTAATTAATTAGTTAAAATATTTATGTAATTAATGGGATCATGCAAAGGAAAAATAATAAAAATAAATGATAAATATTTATTTAATTAAAGGATTCGATAAAGATGGGAAAGGATGGAAATAATTAAATAAATAATAAAAATTTATTTAATTTATAGGCTCAAAATGGGTTAAAATTAGGTGTGGTTGGGTAATTTTAGATTTTAGGTGTTTACATTTTCCCCTCTTTGATATGGTGTCGTGAAGTGGTGTTGTACCAAAGAAGATTAAAACATAGTGGATGAGAGAGGATGAGGGTCAAAGACATGATGCCTCAGTCAATAGGAGGATGGGATAAATAATGAAGAAGGAAAGATTAGGATGAAGACAAAAATATTGATGATTAGGTGATGGGATGCCCCCTCAAGGGACATGTGGGTTAGGAGAACATGGGTGTGCTCTCAAAATGAAAGAGAATGATAAGGGATAATAATATAGAAGCAAGTGAATGGGGAGATGAAAGGGGGTTATTGGATGAAAAGGAAGGGGAATTTGATTATGATAGATTGGTTATGCTAGTATGTATTGATAAATCCTAATATTTGATATAGAAAAGCCCATTATACACCAAGTTATGAGGAACTATGGTGACAAGGTAGCCTTTGCATGTACTTGGCACTCAAACAATGCCAAATAAGATAAATGAGATAAAGAAGATGCCCTACTATACACTAGTTGTGACACACCATGACATAGATTTGGGTGGTTGTAAGTAGGTGTAGTCATAGGTCAAAAGATGAGATCAAAAGATAAATCATAACAAAATATTCCCTCAAAACATGTCATGCAATCAACATATATCTTTCCAAAGATAAGATAATGATGATGATTATGCCAAACTTAGGGGTCAAAAGGGTAACTTGGCAACGCTTGTAGATAACCAAGAAGAGATGATACATACGACTTGGAAACATTGTGGATAATCAAGAAGTGATTAAAAGACGATTGGAAAAAGGATATACTGGTTGGTTAATGTTCGACAACTAGGCTCATGATATGATTTCAATGAGGATTGATGTATTTGATGTAATGTTTTTATTTTTGTTTAAGTTCAATTTTGAGGGACACAAAAGATATGATTTTGGATTATGATTTTTCATTATGGTTGAGATGGGATGAATATGATAGGAGAGAGAGATGGATTGATGGGTTGATGTTTGTTTATTATGGGGTGACAAACTTATTATGGGATGGGAAGATGGATGCAAGTGCATGAGATTTGAAGGCAAATGCATTGGAAATTAAGGATATACAAGACCAAATCCTTGAAATAATGTAGACGTGGCTTCCACATCTAATGTAGGGGAAATAATGAGGAAGAGTGGGCAATGATGGAGGAGATGATGGGTGACACTAATCAAGAATCAAGATAAGCCATGATAGGTTTTATTACAAATATATGGATGGGAAATGTTATATTATGATATGGAAGGATAAGAGTGATGGTGATAGAGGGACATAACATCTTAAGTGATGGTGAATAAGAGACTACTACACATGGTTCATGTTTCCATGTTTTCACCACAATACTTATTCAAGGTGCCAGCAAAGTGGTTTTCACTATTGGATGGATTATTTTTCTTTATTAAATTTTTTGGAATTTTAAATTTTCTATTTTTTTGGATTTTTGGATTTTTAAACAAACGAGACTTGATGATACTGCAATCAAGGTGGAAATTCTTTGATAAATAAATGATATTTCTTGATGGATGGACGTGGATGGTGCTTCAATGAACATGACTAATATTGTATCTCATGGATGGAGGGAGATAATATATGATTACTAATATGTGCACTAAGAAGGCCTTTGTGCATCACATGTAAATGAGTTTGGGAAACCTTTGGATTAAAGCAGATCAAGGGGTCACCATCAAAGGTTTGTCAAGATACATCACCAAGGGAGATGGAGGATGAATGTATGGATGTTGGTGGATTGGGTGAAGTAAATGGATTACGTGAAGATGATGAGGATGGAAACTTATAATAAGAAAAGGTAAATTCTTGACATATAGCTTTGATAGATGCCCCCAATTATTTTGGATGTTGGCACATGATTAGATATCGACTTTTTCTTTTGCTTGATTTTGTTTTTGACTTTGATTTTTTCAGTCTAATAGCTTTTGATTGAGATTTTGACTAAAGGAATTTTCTTTGTTTTTATTTATTTTTGGATTTAATTTTTGATCTCTGATTGATAAAGGTTTTTTTATTCTTGAATTTTTATTGATAGCCTTGTTACTTAGATATGTGGGCAACATTTGTTGATTCAATTCTAGGAGATGGGTGGAAGTGGATGAGTTGGATGAGATGGAGAGGATATGTGAATCATGGAAGAGGTTGACAATATATTCAGCGGATTCTTCATGACTATCCCTATTGGCACTATTAATGTCAAAGGAATCTTGCACAACTTTAGTGGGATGGAAAATAGGCTTAGTAGGCACAATATTAGGTGGTTCATACCCTAACCCTTGATGCTTGACATGAAATCAATGTATATCATATTATTTGATTCCAATGTCCTTGATTTTAGCCTTGATCTTTGGGATAGTGTGAGAGATGGACAATGATGAAGGATCAATGCATGAGGATGAAGATGATGTGGTATTAATAGGAAAATGATATGAGAGGTCATGACTCATTTATAATAATTTTTACTATTGGAATGTTTTTTTATCGGCAAGGATAGTTACTTCAGTTCCATTATGAGGGAACTTGATGCATTGATGGAATATGGATGGAAATTGCATGGTATGGATCTATGGGAAACCAAGAAGGATATTGAATGAGAGATAAAGGTCTAGAATTTGACAAGAAGTTTCAATTGCAGTTGGTCTGACCTATATGGGTAGCCTTATGGAACCTTTGGATTCATGCTTAGATTTGTCATAATATTTGATTATAATCTTCATCTTAGGACCAACAACATAATAAAATTATCCCAATTGTTTGATTAGATTCAAGATGCAAAAGTTAAGTCATAATCCACCATCTACTAGGATGTGCTTGATTATGGTTTTATGGATGTGGGCTTGGAGGTAGAGCAGATTGTTATGAGATGGGTCAATGGAAGGAAGATATTTAATAAAAATATAAGGGATCATGGAGAAGATAACTGTCCTATCATGGCTAGAAATTGAGCAAGATTAATGTCATCAAGGACATGAGATTCTTGAAGGGATTTCTCAAGAAGCTCTTTGTGTATGGGGGATATTTTAAGTAGCTCAAGGATAGATATTTGCGATTGGGTTTTTCCTAAGTGGTAAAGGATGTTATATTTATGTGTAGGTTGGGAGGAGGATGAGGATCCTTGGATGGTGACTCAACCACATCAGTTAGTGACAACATAATTAGGCACTTTGATGGTTACAATAGCTACTTGAGAAGGACTTTATTTGATGTGATCAATGACAAAATCATATGAGATATTAATTTTGTAGGTATAATGTGTTGTGTTATAAGATGTGGAAGATTTACCATCATTATACTGTGAGAAAGGTTGCTTATATATACCCAAGTTTTCATTAGGAGACTTTTGGCCGTTGATGGTGATTTCTCCTTGATCAATGAGATCTTGGATACTATTAAGTCTCATGTAAGAGGATGTTTATGACCATGTACCATATGATAGTCACAAAATTCAAGATTTTTATACCAAGAGGGATTAGGCACATATTGACCAAGGGGTTTGATAGGTATAAGTTGGATCATGTTGGCTTGAACTATATTTTGAAGGATGGATTCAATAGGTTCACCCAAGGGAGTGTATTCATGTCAAGTATATCTTTTTGGTTGACCTTTAGGGATAATAAAATTTTGTTGGAGAGCTAGATTTTTTTGAGATGATGGTGGAGGTATTTGAATTTTTTGGACATGTTTAGAATTAGTGACACCATCCTTGATTATGTTCTTATTTTTTTTCCAAAAAGTAGGATTTTTCACTAGATTGGTTGTTGTCTTTGCTCTCTTTATGTATCTTGATTAGTTCTTTGGCTATAAGTTATTTATCTATGGTAACTCCTTTCTCTATGATTTCATCAAAGGAGTGAGAACATTGTATTTGTAAATTAAATCCCATTTTAGAATTCAAGTTTTGGACAAAGATAATTACAAAGTTGTTTTTCAGGTATGGGTCATACAATTCAACCAACAAGATGTCTCCATATTTGTAAGAAGGAGGCAAAGCTTTCACCATTATTTTAATTTATGTTACAAAGGTCCATAATGGTGATATCATGCTCTATATTATAAGAAAAATGAGTGACAAATTTTGTGTCTAGCTCAAAAAATGTGGTGATTGTCCCATGAGGGAGGTGTGTGAACCAATCAAGGGCTTGTCCACCCAAAATTCTAGGGAATAGTATCAAGAGGTCTGCATCAAGATAAGAGACCTCTTGGCATGTGATGTAAAATTCTTTAAGGTGTTCCCTCGGATATCACTTTACTTTGCATTATCAAATTTAGGCATCTCAAAATTTTGAGGAAAGGGGATCATTGTGATGGAATTGTCGAAAGGATAAGATCATAATTTTTGAAATGTGTGAGTTTTATTTTGATGTCTTAGTTGAAGTAACTTGAGGGGGTCCTTGATTTGTTGAAAATATTATGCCAAATAACTCATGAGACTGAGGGGTGGTGGTTGATAGTTGGAAATAGGAAGTTGTGAAGATGGTATGTGAAGGTTTTGATAGGAGGATGAAATGGGATTGGAAGATTGAAGTTTTGATAGGTGGATGAGGTTGGATTAAATGTTTGGAGGTGGTATGTTGTGTTGAATGGGATGGATGTTGTGATTTGAGGAGAAGGGATATAATCTTGAGGTTGTGGGATGCGTGATGAAATATATTGGGTGTTAGATGGGATTTTTATGCATAAGTGAGATGTGGGATTGATGGTTTGAGATGTGATAGGAGGATTAGAAGAAGATGATGGAAGATATGTGGGATCATGATGATGCGAAGACGATGGAAGATATGCAAGATTATGATAAGTATACGTTGGGGGTGTGGAAGGAGTTTGTTGGGTGATTTTGGAGATGTTAATGTCATGAGATAATTTGAAACCTTTCCTAGCTAACATAAGGATGTATTGATGAAGACGCTTCATGATATATCAATGTATTAAGCCCATAACTTGGGTATCTTGAGAAAAGTCCTCTAACGATGTGGGTGAATCTTGGTCACTTGAATGATCATCCTCATGTATGATGTGTGATGGACATGGGAGTTTTCTCTCCATACAAACTTGGTGAACCGCTTCCTCAAAGAACATGTCATTGGATGATGATGGGAAATGTTGGGAGGCCATGATTTGTTTTTTAGCTTGTGATCTTGTGATAGGCATCTAAGAAAGAGACATGTAAATTATGGGATTGGATGAAAGAGATTAATGGTGATGGGATAGACCTTGGAATTGAGATGATGAATTTGATTGATTGGATTTGAAAGGATGATGATGGATAGAAAGGGAGTAGTGATGGATGGGAAGGGTATAATTGTTAGGATTACGGTTCCATCTACCTTGTATATCCTATATCATGGTTCCAACATCCTTAGAAAGTGTTTCTAGGCACTTAGGGTGTATTGGAAAAATATTTTGTAATATTTATTCTCTCCATTGTTTGCATTACATTCATAAGGGGTGATGGGTTCCACTAGTAGTGATAAAGGTGACTTGTGGACATAAATATTTAATATTATTTTCCCCACATGTTGATTCCTCTAATGGGATGATTGAAGATAATGAAAGGATAAATGAGTGACTATAGGTATTCTCCAAGTGGGTGCTTGGAAAGAGGCAATATGTGTTTCTTAGTTTTCTATCATTTATTGCATTTAATGTAATGGTTATCTTCCAAGTTTGGGTGCCCAAGTTGGAGGGAAAGTATTGAAGCCAAAATAGGTGTCCTTTTGTATTTTGTGGGGAATTTCCAAGGGTTGGGTAATTTGTCTTGAAGAGTCATATTTTGAAGCCTTTTTTAGGCTTAAGATCGCTTCACACATATACAAAATTAGCTCTTTGGATTTAGAAACAATGGGGAACAATTGAATGTAGTGTTACTTTGTAGGAACACATAAAGGTTGAGGTATAAGGAGGTTGTTCATAAGTACACAAGTGCTACCGTGTTGGAGGAAAAAAAGAGAATGGTAGTGAATGTATTATAATCTCATTTATTTGATGATAATGCATACTTGGCCTCTATTGTTGGTGGAGTTTTTTTTCGTGAGGGTTTCTCCACCTAAATATTGTGTTATGTGATGCTCTTATGTTGTTGATTTGTGCCTCATTGCTGCTATATTATGGTGATGTTATTATTTATATATTTATGTTATAAGTTCACATAAGGTAGTGTTTATAAGCAAGATATGCTGGATGATTTTTGACATCATAAAGAAGATGGATCTAATCATGGTAATTCCATATTAAAGAAACTTAATTTTTCAGATTTGCATATAAGTTTCATATTTTCATGTTGTTGTAGTCCAAGCCTTGTATCTCATCCAATGAAGTCATATTTGGATAAATATTGAATTTACCAACAAGTGTTATTAAAGCCTATTTATTTCTCATCATTTGGTATCAGAGTTGAAGGTTAACTAGGTTTTGGGTATTCCTTCTTTTTGATTTCTTAGCTTGGAAAGTTTGTGGGAATTCGTTAGAAGGAATTGAATATTGTTGGAAGGCTTGTGGAGCTACTATGAATGTTTTGTGAGTTAAATTTCTTTTGTAAATTTATGAGATTGGAAGCTATGGATATTTTCAATATGATCTATAGTGGGCATTAGAAGCTCATGATTATGGATCTTTATGGAATTGGTTATGTTTTGGTAACTTGGATCTCTTGTTTAAATATATGTGTGTATCATCTTGTCTGGTGGTTTTGTTCCTTTAACTTTTGGTCATTTGCAGTGAAAAGGTGTTCATGTTTGATGGGTAGAGACATATTGGTCACATGAGAAACACCCTTGATTTGGACTACAGAATGGAGTTCTTATATTGGCTTCATGGTTTTAGCCCTTGGTTATATGAAAGCCTTGGAAGATAAGATACTAACCTCTTTGTGAGTTATTGAGTTGATATATTTCATATGTTATATGCTCCTAAAAAACTTAGTTTTCCTATTGGGCTGTAGTTTAATCTTGATTTCAATTGTGAGTTTGTAGATCATTGCTTATTCCATTATTTATATGACATGTTTAATGTGAATGTCTAGATTTTAAATGGATTTTAGATTTAAGAAATTTTTTTGTATGTTTTGCATGTTGACTAAAATATGTGGTATGTAGATCTATGATGAGATTGTATTCAAGGTGTTATGGTTGAAGACAGTTATACATTTGCACGACTATTTGGAGGATTCTTATTGATCCATGGTTACTCTTATGTGGATTTGATTAGAAAATTAGATCTAGCATTGATACTAGTGGTTGAGTCTTATAAATACACATGTTATACCTGATTATCTCTATTTTGCATGATATTGATGTGTGGTTGAATCTATTTTTCAATTATTTGAGATTGGAGCATTGATTATGTATTTCTCCTTTGAGATGTTGTATATGTGTAGATCTTGTAAAATTGTCTAATTTTCATTCTATTTGGTAGGTCATATTCTTGGTCACCATTATTACATTGGTATGCTTATTGCAATAAGAGATGGTTATTAGGAGTACTTGACATAGTTGTTCATTTGAATATTTAGCAATAATTTATGGTGCATGAGAAGCTTTGTTCACTTTTAAGTAGAATTTTGGAAATGATATTGGTCATGATGCCATGTATAACTCGGTTTTACTTTTAGTGGGAGATTTATGTAGTTACATAATCTATTCTATCTTCTTTGTTTCAATATTTTGGTTCTAAGTTGTTATAGTGTGTAGTGAGTCATGGATAATATTTGATTAGAATATGGACAGTCTTTTGTAATATTAGTTGGTGTCATAAGGAGTTCTTGGATTTTTCCTTTAGATAGTAGTGAGAGTTTAATGACATCTTTGGTTCTATTGAAAAATGATGTGTGGCAATTGTATCTTCTTGGTTTAGCTATTGTGGTTGTACTTTACCATTTGAGAGCTCATGGTGCTAAGTTCTTTGATTGTGTTGATGCCATGGAGGATCTTCAGTTAGGAGATGGTTATCATGCTAATTGGAGAGCTTGGTTACATAGTTTAGTAGGAGATTTGGCAATGATGTTGATTAGTCATTTGATGATGGATGGCTATTTTAATGTGATATCCTAGGAGGGGATGTTAGATCATGATGTCATGATTTGCTCCTGATTCTATAGTTGGAATTTTGATAATGGTCTTGTTTGTTCTCTTTGCTTTTGAGTATTAATATTTTTCTTGGAGCTTCATGATTTTGTAGGGTTGTATTTGAAGTTGGCATGGATTGATTGATGGGTGCTCATGGAGACTAGAGAGAATTGGGTGAGGCTAAGAGATCTCTTATTTATGGGATCTATAATGCTACTTTTCTCCAATAGTTATTTAAGTAATAGCAACAAATTTAATTTAAGGAATATTAGAATTAAGATAATTTGAGTCACATAATGTTATCAACATGAATGTGAATAATCAATGTAACTATAAACATGTAATAATTAAGTAATTAACATAGTAAATGGAATAACACCTCCACATAGATAAATCATATTAACATCAAAATCATATAGACAATATTCCCAATATTATTGGTTCAATGGTTCTCAATAGTTATATGTAAATATAGATCTTGAGAAGCTATTATTCGACACTTAGAGGAATGGCTATAGATCTAGGCTCTTCACGACAAGGAGAAACCCTTGAAGGAACCAGTTCTTGCACAAAACACCAACCTACCTCAAAGGGCCTTATAGTTAAACTACAAGCCTCAAAGGGCCTTACGATTAAACTACCAGCCTTAAAGGGCCTTACAATAAACTACCTACCTCAAAGGGCCTTATAGTAAAGCCCTAACTAGGATAATCCCGAGTGTACGTTGCACCTCAAGTTGGAAACACATTGTGTGCCCCTTCTCCAATTGCCCCAATGCCAACCAAAGATCCTAACCTTCACTCCTTTGTACCTTCTCAAGTTCTCTTTTCCTTTTTCTCTTCTCTTCTTGAATGCTCTCCATGCCTTGACTGTTTGTTCCATGTCTCACATGAATGATTTATATATCCTTTTTAGAGGTGGTTTCCAAACCATCACACCTTTTCACAAAAGGTTGTCTTTTAATATTATTTAAATAAAAATTATTCCTCATTTTTTTAATACAGATTCTTTATTAATATCACTTTTAACCAAAAGATCATAATATCCTTTATTTTATATCCCTCTTTTAATTTTAAAGGGTTATTCCTAGATTTCTCTTCTCTTGGGGAAAAATTCATATAACAATTCTCCCCCTATAAATTAGTTGTTGTCCTTAGTAGCATGATATACATCTACATCACAACTCAAAAAACACATGATCAATACTTGGAAATACTAATATCGAATTTCTATATTCTTCATATTGTATCTATTTTATTATTTACGTTATCTACATTATTTCTTCTCTTAATTCATAGATCATCCTTTGTTTTAAATTTATTTCAAATTCATAAGTAATTTTAATAAAATCACTTTTTCAATCAAAATTATGATGAAAACTATATAGATGCCTTATGAAATATATCCTGAATTTATAATTGAAAAGATAATTATTGTTTGTATGTCTAACCTCTTATATTTCAACTTTACCATTTTACTCACTCATGTCACTCCTTCAATTATTAAAATATTACAATGTGATCACACAATAATCACTATGCAAATCCAATACTATGTAGTCACTCATGATTTATAAAAGTATAACCTATTCACTTAACATACATTCCAAGATGATATTCATGCATTTCAGACTACATGAACATCCTTATTTTCATATGTACAAATAGGATCTTTGTCTTTTACAATAAGGAAAATGTACAAGGTTATTGGGTTGATCAAGTCCAATAACAATGTACAAATTAACACAAAAGATGATACAAATAATATCATAATGCATCTTAAATAGAAATAGAGTAATAGTAAATTTTTGCCACCTAGAGAGTACTTCATGAACAAATACTATTTTTAATCTTCCTTTAAGAAACTTGGTTAAATATGTTGCAATATACTTCTTGGATGAAGGTTTGTTCAATTATGTTTTTGGATGAACTTTTGGCTTATAAAAATGAGGATACCTCACATTGACAACCATGTTGTAAACTGAATAGTAAAGTGGAACACAAATTTTATTGGGGATCTCATCACAAAATTAAATATTAAGGGTACACAAGGAGAGGAAATAGTATCTTCTTCCATAAATACATCCCTAGGCTTTGACACCTATTGATGTATGATATTAGTATGACCAAATAATTAGTATAAATTTATAATTTTAATTTTCTTAGAGGTTGTCTCTCCCCCTGTAAAATTTAACATGTCCCCATGTGTCATCCTAAGAAAATTTATGTTATTGTGCAATTGATAAAGCATTATTTTATTCTAGTCAAATGCATTTAACCAACACCATATTTTCAAGGTTTAAGATGTGGAAATAACATGCTCCTAAGGGTATAAATATTTTATTCTCAACAATTTATTCCAAACATATTATCATTTCTCTAAGTTTAAGATGTGGATCCAAGGACTTATGGGTTATGGGCTCATAATGGAACTTGTGTTAGACTTGAGTAACAAAGTTTGGTGTGCCTTGATTTGTATCAAATTCATCTAAGACATATATGATACCTAATGTTTTTAATCTTTCAATTTCCATTTTTGAAGTCAATAAATGATTTCTTATTATATAGTTCTAGTTAATCCACTCATAAGGTTTTTTATCATAAAAGATCCTCTTTGATCCGTGACCAAACTTTTAAATATCTAAATTTTTGAAATGAAATAAAAAAAGATATTTTGTCACAATTTATGACTTATTTGATGAGCTTGCTTGATTAGTTAACCAATGTCTTCCTTCAATTTTACTATATCTTGCTAATCCAATATGAGTTTGACCATTTTCCTTACATATCTTTTATAAAATATTTTTTATACTTTATAGCAATATGGACATAAGTTAAATCCTTACAAAAATATCTTAATCAAGACCATGCGATTGAGGATCCTAAATGTGGATAGAGTTCTTGTGTTCCAAATATATTTATGTTTCCAAATTGTAGCGAGGTGTTTATCAAGTCATCATGTAAAACCCAAAATTTAATTGCTCAAAACTATCTTCATATATTAGTGAAAACAATGGCTTTTCATATAACATATATTAGTGAAAACATCAATTTTTCTAAAGAGCCATGGACATTCAACCATATTTCCTTAATTTGTTAAGGAAGTTGTAATTAAATGATCTACGTCCTTTCAATATAACACTACCTTGTTGCATCATGTATGCTATTTATTAATCATTGCAACATAATTGTCTACATAGATATGTTATAATAAAAAAGAATATGTGACCAACTCAATCTTTGATACTTGAATATACATTCCCTACAATTAAACTCTATAACTTAGACCAAACTCTATATATTTCTATCAGTTTTTAGAGAATCATTTTAGCGTCTATTTCAAAAGCAGGTAGGTGATAGATCGGTGTGGGAATACTCGTTCACTATAGCCAGTGTAATTATAATGTTCATGCTTATTCAAATGCAAGATCTTCGATTTGGTGTATATTCTTCTTGATCAACCATATTTCCTTTGTGGTAATATTGGAATAAGCAAGCATGGGTGTCTCATTAATTTTGTATATTGAATCAAAAGAGTATTTGATTAGATATTGATTCCGATTAATATGATCTAAACTTGCTTGCTTTTTTTTTAATTAATTGTCATATCTAAAATTTCCACTTTTCATATTTTGCAAGACCTCTATATTTATGGTGATTTCAAAAGTATTTTTTCAAGGCAACTTGTATTACTAGTATCTCATTTTTTTTTTGAAGGTTCTAACCATAATCACCTAAAAGGCTTCTACATGAACACAAAATTTGCACAAAATGGATTTGAAGAAAAGGCCTTAGAAACTTATAGGAAAATGTAGTTCATAGGTATAAAGCCAAAGGATGTTTATGAGTATTCCTCCAGCCTACACTAAAATGGAAACTTTGAAACAATGTATGGAAAACCATCTAAGCATAATAGAATAGGCAATCTTATTAGTTGCAACTACACTATTAGACATGTTTGCCAAATGTGGAAGCATACATAAGCCACACCTTTTGTTTGAAAAAATGCATTATCTAAATGCAATTTGACTATGATGATTATTAGATGAGTATCTAAAGTTTTTTGAAGAAATGTGTGGGGCAAATGAAGTTCCATGAAACACAATTATTGTTGGATTTGCAAAAAATGGCTTTGTTGAAAAAGTGTTTAGAAATTTTAAGTGAATGCAATTGGTAGGTGTAATTCAAAATTCCAAAAACCTTACCAACACCTCTGTGCATCAAAGTGGGAGCGTTGAAACACAATATGGACATCTATAAAAGCATAAAATAAGTAATATTTTCACCAAATGTTATAATTGTAGGTGTCTTGGTAGACATGTATGCGTAATATGAAAGTATAGACAAAACACGTTAACTATTTGATAAAATATCTTAAAGAAATGTCATCTCGTGCATGTAAGAAATTGTATCATCCTCTATCCATCCACAAATAGACAAAGGGATTGATAGATCAATCAATAGATAGATTGACTGAGATTGATCAATAGATATATACATTAAAAGATCAACTGATATAGATAGATCAATTAATTAGTAATAATTTCATTTGAACTTTTAATCGGGTTACAATGGAGGTGAGGGAAAACCATATGCAAATTGTAAACCTATCGATTATTTTAACAATTGTATGCTCCCCCTTTTTTTTAATCTTGCAAGAATGAGGCTGCAATAACCTTTGAATAGACCTATTTGAATGGTTATCACAATTAGAAGACCCAATAATAGATCATTATGAAGTGCCCTCATTTTTTGTGAAGAAGTGCAGAATTGTTTTTCATTAATTGACGATGGCAATAGTCTCTTTACAACTATCATGTTAAGAATTTTGGGTATATTATCTTCGTTTCAAATAGAAGAGACTTTTCTGGTCATACAAGTTAATCGACAAGATATGAGGAGACACAAATTTCAATTATATAGTGATGCATACTCTTTCACTCGCATATAGAACCAAAATCTATCATATTGCTCATACTATTCTATATTCATTCTATTCTCTATTCTTTCTATCCTATATTTTTTCTATTGATAGATATATAAAGATTTTATAAACATTGTATCATCAAACAAGATGTTTTAGTGAAAGTTTAATAACCTTAAACATAACTATTATTTTTTAACTATAAATTAAATGTTAACTATTCATATTATTCATTGGGTATTTGACATGATATTCTCTTGAATATGCAACTTAGAATGGCATAGTGGAAGTTTGGTAGATGAATTGACCACAAACTGTGATCTATGGTTGGTCAACTACATGGCGAGGGATAAAGTTAATTGATCCAAAAAAATATTTCATAGAAATCAATGGATAAATTTCTTCAAATCATATTCTCCTAACCATAATCTTCTTACTAGAGAGTGCTTGGAAGATGAGGGTCTTTCAATTCCTCACAAACATGGGTGTTTGGGGATTTTTTTTCCTTTTGAACAACTTATCTAAGGCTTTGGCTTATGAACATGAATCTTGACACAAGAGGTCCCAACCTTTAGAAATATTTCCTTTTAATGGGGATCTTATATTCTATATGCATTTGCATAAGTTTTTGGATACCAAGCAATGTGGACGGTTCATAGTCTATAATGGTCTACAAGAATGAGATCGATGAATACAAGAAATATATAATAGAATGTGAATAACACATGGCTATGAATAAACATGTATAACAAAGGGATAAGATTTCAAGAGAGTGTGAGATAGTCTTTAAATGTTGAATTAATAATGCTAGACATACACAAGGAGCATTTTAAAGACTAGCTAATATGAAATTTGAAAACATAATTTTTTTTTCAAAATAGGAAGGCCCGATCATTAGGCTCCGATATAACTAAATGTAATGCTACTTTTCTCTAGTAGTTATTTAAGTAATAGTAGCAGTTAATATAAGGAATATTAGAATTAAGATAATTTGAGTCACATAATGTTATCAACATAAACGTGAATATCCAGACAAACCACTATGCAGAAGCGGCTGTAGCCTGTCATGGTCTTAAGCTGGCATAAGTCAAAGGATATAAGAAAGTTTGGCTAGAGGGTGATTCCCTTAATATCATCAATAATTTAAAAAATTGTGCTTCCCCTTCTTGGACTATTGAGTCCTTGATTAGGGACACTATGGATATTCTTAATTCTTTTGATGAGTATTACATCTCTCATATTTTGAGAGAGGGTAACAGGCTAGCAGATGTCTTTGCTAATATTGGAGTAAGAGGTGTTAGGGAATGGGGTTTGAATGACCCCCTCCCTATAGAGGAAATATAAAATATTAACAATGATTTCCAAATTTAAATTGCTTAAGAATTTATTATGGCTTGAGGCGTGCATGTCAATCTTCACATGGCCGATGATTATGTGGAAGTATGGTAAGCCTAATTTGAATCGAGCTAATGGTATGATGGCTGAAACTTGTAGGGAACGAAACTCTATAATTTTAATTCCTCTTTGCCTTATTTCTATTTTCACACAAAATTTGGGCACTCCTTGCATCATCTTCCTGAGGTTTCTTCTCATTGTGTTAAGAGCTCTTAAAATTTTACACTTTACAAATTCTGTTGACATGGGTGGAGATAGGAACCATGCAAAGCCCTTCTCTTGCGAAGCTGGAGGTTTGGAAAGTGTTGGAGAAAAGAGGGTTGACTCCATACCTGGAGAGATTGCATGGTAGCAATCCACAGGCTACAACATTGTTTGCAAAAGATTAGAATAATAGGGTGTTGAAGTTGGGCGAAATAGAGTTTGATGTGAATGAATAATTTATAGCAAATATCACTGGTTTGGCCATGGATGGTATGAAAGTTTTTAAAGACAAAAAGGAGTCGCAAACTGCTATGTAAATCTTCTTCAAGGGGGATGAAGCTAATGACTTGAAGACTGCAAGGAGTGGGGGCTACCAGAGGAGCTCTCTTAAGGCGTTGTGGGGAGATGTGGCTGAGGAACTCATGTGTTATATCACCTTGGAAGGTCGCTTCTCCGTAGTAAATACTTACCATTTCCTTTTGCTTAATCATTTCCACCACAAGAAAAGGATCTCTTTTCCCTATTATCTCCCGACATCACTGGATTCTAGTCTCAAGGACCATAAGAAAAACCCCAAAAATCTTGTTTTGCATGTGGGGTTAATCCTTTTAATTTTTGATTATACTAAGTCTTTTGAGGTGGTTAAGCCAATTGTTACCTCGAAGGGTAAGCAATCTAAGCTGGTAGAGGGGTATGAGACTATCTCAGAAGAGGAGCCACCTAGTAAAAAAGAGAAGAAAAGGAAACTTGTTTTGGAAAAAGAGTCAGATTATGAGGAGGATGTGGAATTTGTCCCAGATTTGCTTGCTTCTTTGGAGGTGGGTCCTCAACTCCTTGTTGTGGGAAAATCTTAAAAAGGGGAGATGGGCCCTAACAAGGGCTATGAGACTTACAGTGATGAGGTGGCTACTATTTTGTCATGTAGTCCAGTGTGAAGGAGAAGAATGATTTGTATGGTGAAGCATCTTCGCTGGCCCCTGTGACCAAGCAGAAGGAGCTGGAGGAGGTAAGTAAGAAGAAAAGGGTTCTAAGGACTGCGAGTCAATTATTGGAGAGGGTCTCTCCTCTCATGATCATAGGTGGTTTGGATGCTAATGATTCCTCGAGTGTGAACCCGGATTTGTAGTAGAAAGGTAAGGTTGGGGTTGTTGGTGGTTAGGCTGCTATGGAGACCTAGGCTATGGACCTGGAGTGGATGAAGAAAAGAAAGGTTGTGGCTGAGGAGATTGCAAATTCCATCCACAAAATCAAAATGTTAGTTGCTGCTGGGAAAGGTAAGGAAGTCTCTGCCAGTTAGGATAAGGTTAGCTCCTCTGAGGAGGAAGATGTTGCAGAGAAGGGGGTTTTAATTTTGATAGGGAAGATATTTTTGATGTGTTGGGAACAACTAGAGAGGGTTCCATTGTTTTGTTCAAATTGTTCAAATGGTTTTTTCATGAACTTAATATGACTAATGTCAAAGTTAGGGGTGCTATGAGTAAGGCTGAAGAGTCCTTTGTTCAAAACCAGATTGATGAATTGTTTAATTCCTTGAACATTGTGGCGGAGGAAACTCTTAAGGTGAAACAAAATCTGGAAGGTAGAGTCCTCACCCTTGAGGATCAATTGAAGAAAATTTGTGCTAGTGTGGTCAAGGGTGGGGAGGTGACTAAGTCTATTGTTAATTTTGAATCTGTTGGTGTTACTTCTCCTTTTGTTAGTGCCAAGAACCATAAGGAAACTCTTCATGTTGAAGAGTTTGGTGCTGGTGGTAAGCTGATGGAGGAGGAGGTTACTGTTGAGAAGGGTGGGGATAAGAATAATGTTTTGTTTACTGAGGTGAATACGGATGGGCCTGGAGCTAGAACTAGAAAAAAGACTAAGGCTCAGGTTGGGGCTTCTAGTAAAGATTTACCTGATGTTTTCGATGATGCTCAGAAGGCTATGGTGAGCGACGCAAAGGCGACTGATATTCTGAAAAATATGTAGTGTTGTTGGTTGGGGTCCTCCTTTTTGTCTGACGTTTTGCTGATGGTTCACTGTTCTTGGGCTGATTGATACTTAATGTAGTTTTCTTTTGTTTCAGCTACTTTCTTTTGTAAAGGGTTCCTAGCCCCTTCAAAACCCGTTATTTACTTCTAATAAAAAACATAAATGTGAATAATCAATGTAACTATATAAACATGTAATAATTAAGTAATTAACATAATAAATAGAATAACACCTCCACATAGATAAATCATATTAACATCAAAATCATATAGATAATATTACCGATGTTATTGGATTAATGGTTCTCAATAATTATCTGTAAATATATATTGAGAAGCTATTATCCGACACTTAGAGGAATGGCTATAGATCTAGTCTCTTCACGACAAGGAGGCACCCTTGGAGGAGCCAGTTCTTGCACATAACACCAACCTACCTCAAAGGGCCTTACGGTTAAACTACCTACCTCAAAGGGATTGACGGTAAACTACTTGGATCAAAGAGCCTTATAGTAAAGCCCTGGTCAGGACAATCCTAAGTGTACACTGTACCTCGAGTTGGACACACATTGTGTGCCCCTTCTTCAATTGCCCCAATTCCAGCCAAAGATCCTAACCTTCACTCCTTTGTACCTTCTCAAGTTATCTTTTCATTTTTCTCTTCTCTTCTTGAATGCTCTCCATGCCTTGAATGTTTATTCCATGTCTCAGATGAATGATTTATATATCCTTTTAAGGGGTGGTTTCCAAACCATCACACCTTTTTCACAAAAAGGTTGTCTTTTAATAATTATTTAAATAAATAATTATTCTTCCTTTTTAAAGAGTGTTTATACATATTCTTTATTAATATCTCTTTTAACCAAATGATCATAATATCCTTTATTTTATATTCTCTTTTTAATTTTAAAGGGTTATTCCTAGATTTCTCTTCTCTTGGGGAAAAAGTCATATAATAGGATCATATGTTGAGATGGTTGCTCTTTGATTACGATTTCAATAAAAAGACCAAGGAGCCTACACTTGATTATGGATATGAATTGATGCAGGAGCATCTAGGGGTAGCAAGCAATCCTGCATCCCCAAAAACATTTTATTTTAATTTTTCTTTTTTCTGTGTGGTTTCTTGTTATAGGCAGCCTTTCAACACTTGATTTGGGGACACTCTGGGCATAAAAAATATTATTTATTAAATTTGTTGGGTAGATTAATGTTTAAATATTATATTTGGGTGAAAATTGGAGCCAAAATATTGTAACCATTATTTTATTGTTTGGCTCAAAGTCTGTTATTGGGTGAATTGTTGGTTACACATTTAATGTGCTTAAATTGCCAAAATATGTAAATTAAAAGAAAACCCAATGCCCAAGTTGGGAAAATTAAAATTTGGAATATTAAGTAATGGTTTGGAAGATAATTTTAATGCCCATGTGCAGCTGGAAAAATTAATTCACCAGACATGTTGCAGTAGAGGTTACATGTAGCAAGGAGTTACATTCATGCATGTATCTTTTTCCTGAATAGAGGTAGTGGTTTGTAGGGGGTTTTGAAAATATATGGGAGTGATTTCATTTCTTAATTGGCAGCTCCAAAAATGAGAAATTGAAATGCCCAATTATAGAAGAAAGGAAAATGCAAAATGAGTTGCAGGAAGGTTTTTTTTAAGATTTTGGCTCAAAATTAGTATGGTATTGTTGGTAAAAAAAAAATAGTGATCATGTATTGTTGTAGATGAATGTGGGAGATTCTATTATAAAAGTTTTCAAGATAAATAAAAGAGTTTTGCATATTCAAAATAATTTCCAAAATGTGGTTTGTCAAGAAGTTTTTGTGCTTATTTGCAACAGTTTAAATAATTTGAATTTCATAACATTTGGGTTTAGATGTTTTTTTTTCTTGTGAGTATGTTTTTTTGTTTGAAGATGTTAAATATTTGAATGGTGGGTTTTCTTACTTCATCATTAATCCATTATGGACTTGAAGAGAAGATTGTTATTTCTTAGTGTTGTATGCACAAGACAATCTTGTATCCCACACTTGGTATACTCAATTGTCATGTCCCTCAAAATTGTAGCATTGAGATATAAAGCATCGAAAACAAGATAAACAAGATACACATTAAAAAACATTAAGTATTTAAATATTATTATTACAATTATCAAAGATAATATTATAATTATAATTATTAAATATAATATTGTAATTACCAAAATATAAATACTAAATATTATAATCATTATACATCAATATAAAAGATTGTAATACATTGAATTAAAATAATAATATATTGTTATTATACTTTAATAATTAAAATACGAAATATTAAATACAAACAAATAAACATAGAAAAAATAAAATAACATATATTACTTTTGTTGACTAAGATAAACAAATATAAAATATAAAATAAGATAAACAAATAACAAAATAAAATAAACAAATATAAATGATACCAAGCACCGATTCTTAAGCAACCTCTAAACACATTAGATAGTTTAAAAAGGATGTAGCGGTTATAGTTGAAAAGACATGATGGAACCTTAGTCATAAGGGGCGGCAATTGCATGAAGACACATCCCTAGTCAAAGGACGCACATGACTCTTGGAGATTGATCTATAAAGGAAATACCAAGCCAAGACACAGGGAAATCAATCAAGGAATGGAGGAATAAAGAAAAGAATATCAAAAACATATTCTAACCGATGTATGAATAAAGAAGAATATATGAATATATTTTGCATAAAAGGGAAACACCAAATCACTTCAAGGAGGATATTCTGATCTAAACAGATCGTGGAGTAAGCAAAGAATATATTAAAACATATTCCAAGTAAGGAATTACTGATAGAGGTATGTTCTATAAATATATATAACCACATTCTGATTTATGTAGATGATGTAAACAAAAACCACCCCAATCGACAACTCACAAAACAACAGAGATTAAACAAAGAGAGAACCATTTCAAATCAAATCTAAAACTTCTTTCATTCAAATTTATACAAATACAAATTGCCCAATACATTTTTAAAGTCAAATATGCACAAATGTTCTCCCTGTAGCTTCTTCTTGTTTCTCCAAAGCTCTCTTGTTGCTATTCAGACCTTCACACAACTCCAAAATCTCTACACCTCTCACACTGGTACCTTGTCTTTCCTTCACTAGTGTTGCTCAAACCTGCAACCAAAACCCCCAATGAATACCTCTACAAAGGTATTTTTCTCCTTCCCATTCCTCACAAACTTATTCCCACGTTTTTCTTCAAAAAACCTCAAAAAAATGCATTGAAAATTATCAATTATTGCTCCAGAATGGGTGCCCCACTCTCCCAAAGCATAGCTATCCATATTCTAAGTTTATGCAGCATTAAATGAGACATTTTAAGCCTCCATTAACTCCTATAGGTGTTGTCTTTACTCCCAGAGACGTTTTTCTCTATTCTGGGCATTTTAAAATATTAAAAATCTTGATTTTTGTCTCTTTTATGCTCCAAACGCCCCCCACATTATTTATGCAATAGATAAATAGTTAATGAAGGAATAAAAACTAATATTTAATTTCCACAACCCTCATAATACCCTTCCACAATAAAATTGATCAAACTGGTACTCTGGAAGTGTCGAATTGGGTGTTGATAGGCGAAAAAATGAAAGTTCTTTGATTCACACACAATTAGCGTGCAAGCATGGAATAGTACCCCATGGACCCATACAAAAAGATTTACACCAATCCTCCAAAATCATGAGATATTAAACTTTTTGTAAATTGCTGACAATTTTTTTAACAAACTTTTGGCATTAAAATCTCCCAAATTGAAAAATGTATGACTTTAATTCTTTTTGCATATTTCACATGCCACCTCCATGAATGCCGGTTACCAAATTTTCTACTCCAATCTTTACGATTTTTCCAAAAATAATTTTTGAAAACTGCTTGCAAAGCCTTAAAATGATGATTTGAGAAAAATTGACTTTATGCAAATTTGAACACACCAAGAGCTTTCCAAAGCCAAGAGATGTCAAATGAACCTCAAAACACACCAAAACTGAATTCAAACCTTGAACTTGTTTTTGGTTGATGCTAATTGCCAATCTTCCTAGATGCTCCTGCATTAGACACGCCGAGTAGGAAAAAATTTTGTGAGTAGAACTCACAAAATGGAGTGGAGTAGTAGGACTACTCTTTCAGGTTGTGGACAACCTACAAAAAACTCCATCACTAATATAGATAAAAGGAATTTCTTCCTTCACCTCTTCCAACACTTAGCTGGGATTCTTCCTGTCCTCCTCGACCAAGTGTGCACTCTATTCATCCTTCTTCTTGTGGACTCACATCCACCGTAGACCATCGTTCTTCGCCATATCTCTTCTTCCTTTCTATCTTTCTTTGTGGGATCCAACACACCGCAAACTGACCACCTCCACCAGATTCCTCCTACACTATCATCTACAACCTCTATATACAAATATGCAACATTCACATACCCATTTTCAACAACAACTTTATCTTCTACTATTGCAATCTCTTCCTTAGAGGGTAAACAATCAACATTTTTAAATTTAAAACCAAAAATTACCTTCTTTGCTACCCCAACATCATTTTCTTTATCGTCAAAACCTATCATGTATGCATCTTCATAAGGTTGTTCAAAATTTTCCCATGTAGTCATGTCCTCCAAAGGACCATTGTTTGTTGCATCTTCTTCTTTATTGTTTGCACTAAAGATAATTTCATCTAACATTTGCCTCTCAAATAACCTATCTATCATCTGCATTTCTTCTTTCAATAAGAGATCATGCTCTTCCTCACCAACCCACTTGTCAAATTTAGGACCATCCATGTTCACAATTTCTGATTACAAACCTTCTTCATCCACTTCACATAACACACTCCATTCACATGTTATCTATGTAGCTTGTACCTTATCATCTTCTTCACTTGTGTGGGCTATCCCCACATATTCTTTCTTACATTCAACCCCTACCAAAGGGCTGCAACACTCTTTCTTTTTTCTCTTCTTTTTGCTGTCCTCTTCTAAGAGAACATTCTTCTTCTCATGTCTCTCTTCCCACATTCTCATTTCCTCTTTAAATTTTTTTCTAATATATTCAATTCAACCTAAAGCTTTTCAAACTCTTCACGGTGCTTCCTATTTTCCACTTCTTCCTAATATTGTTCCCAAAACAAAATTCGTATGAGCCTCCTCATGATCCATCCCATCCTCTTAGGTATAGACTGTCTCATGCTCGACGATCTATCTACACACTCTAAACCTCTAACTTCATTCTCCACCCACGGATCCTGACATAGATTGTTTCACGTTCGATGCTCTGCCTATGCACTTAGAACCTCTGGCTCTGATACCACTGATGCAAACAAAAACCACCCCAATCCACGACTCACAAAATAAAAGAGATTAAACAAAGAGAGAAACCACTTCAAATCAAATCTAAAACTTCTTTCATTCAAATTTATACAAATACAAATTTCTCAATACATTTTTAAAGTCAAATCTACACAAATGTTCTCCCTGTAGCTTGTTCTTGGTGCTCCAAAGCTCTCTTACTGCTGTTTAGACCTTCACACAACTCCAAAATCTCTACACCTTTCACACACTGGTGCCTTGTCTTTCCTTCACTGGTGTTGCTCAAACTTGCAACCAAAACTCCCAATGAGTACCTCTATAGAGGTATTTTTCTCCTTCCCATTCCTCATAAACTTTTTCCCACATTTTTCTTCAAAAACACTCGAAAAATGCATTGAAAATTATCAATTATTGCCCCAGAATGGGTGCCCCACTCTCCCCAAGCATAGCTATCCATATACTAAGTTTATACAGTATTAAATGAGACATTTTAAGCCTCCATTAACTTCTATAGGTGTTGTCTTTACTCCCAGAGGCATTTTTCTCTATGCTCCAAAAGCCCCACAAATTATTTATGCAATAGATAAATAGTTAATGAAGGAATAAAAATTGATATTTAATTTCCATGACCCTCATAATACCCTTGCACAATAAAATTGATCAAATTGGTACTCTGGAAGTGTCGAATAGGGTGCAAACAGGCGAAAAAATGAAAGTTCTTTGATTCACACAAAAATTGGCGTGCAAGCATGGAATAGTACCCCATGGACCCCTGCAAAAAGATTTTACACCAATCCTCCAAAATCACGAGATATTAAACTTTTCATAAATTGTTAACAATTTTTTTAACAAACTTTCGGAATTAAAATCTCTCAAACTGAAAAATGTATGACTTTAATTCTTTTTTCATATTTCACATGCCACTTCCATGAATGCCCCTACCAAAGTATTCTACTCCAATCCTTACGATTTTTTCAAAAATAATTTTTGAAAACTGCTTGCAGAGCCTTAAAATGATGATTTGATAAAAATCGAATTTATGCAAATTTGAACACACCAAGAGCTTTCCAAAGCCAAGAGATGTCAAATGAACCCCAAAATACATCAAAACTGAATTCAAACCTAAAACTTATTTTTGGCTGATGCTGATTGCCAATCTACCTGGATGCTCCTGCATCAACAGATTATGAAAAGTCTATGATAATTATTGAGTAAAATTAGGTATTTTGCTAGTAATACTTATTATTCTCATCATAGTTATTGTATAATATAATATTTTTTTTATATATATATGTGTGTGTGTGTATAAATATAGATAATATGTATGCTCGTGTAAGGGTGAGTATTGTGAGGCTAGAACTAATTAATAATGGTTATACACATATATACAAATACATATATATGTATTATATTTGATTATGCAATAATGATGCTTGCAATAATTATTGAACCTTATAAATAATGATGCCTTAATGTGATGGATCTCCATCTGTTGACCTACATTAATGATAACTTCTAAGTGTGAAGAATAGATGGATTAAGGAGATAAAGAGTAAGATACCTACTGATAATAAATGAATCAATTTGTATTGTAAGTTGATGTAATTGTGATGGAATAATTAGAGGATATAATAGATGGCTAAATAAGATCAAGGTTATCATGTTCTATGCTAGCATAATCATACTCCATTTGATACTATTGATATGACTATTTGCAAGTCTGAATTTGATATTGCTGATATGATTATTTGCGAGTTAGAATCTAATTAAATTACTATGTGTGTATTTGCACCATGATAGAGGAAAATGGATTACAAAGGGAATGTGGCAAAAGGGTCTCTCCTAGATATGCCACTCGAGGGGGGGGAGAAGATGAGCCCACAAAGGGCCAAGGGGGTACTTGCCTTTTGGATCAAAGAGTACTGCCTTTGGGTCTAGATTGATCATTGGAATAACCATTGTAATCTCACCTTCCTACCATGGTGTAACAAGAGGGGAGGATCAATCATGGGAAATGGAACAAGGATGATGACAAGGGGATTAAGAGTCTCACTAGGTCATCTCATATGAATGGCATGTACCACATGAGGCCTAGGGGACCCCCTCATATGCATGGCATGCACCACGTGAGGAGGGAGAGACCGAGATATCCTATCAACATCCTCCTTCATGTGACCCATAATTGAGCAACCCAAAGGGACTAAATCAATTCAAGGTATCCTCTAGGGCCCATTGCTTGGAAAATTGACAATTTAGAATAGATTTGGTATAAATCCTATTAGGGACATTACAAGTGGTATCAAATTCACTTGGTATCAACAAGTGAATGATTTGAGAGATATTGCTTGCCTGATTATTAGATGCATTCTTTATTTTGTAGCTTGTCTTCTCATATGATTTAGTCTTGAATATAAACATTTTGAAGACTTGTTAAGAAGATGTATGGTTCATAGATTTTTGTTGTTCTCCTTGTTTAGTCATGAGGTATGGATCTAGTTATGAGGATTTATTTGGAGAGGTATAGGAAATAGTTTGTGGCTTTGGGTATATTTCCTTTGTTGTTGGAATGATTGGTTGGTTTGATCTACCTTCAATATGAGAGGTTTACATCTATTTCTGCCATGTTTTCTTTTGATTTGAATGCTAGATGTTGATATTATTTTAGTTTCAGAATGGTGAAGGAGATATTACATTGCACAACTTGGTATATGTTAGTGTGGAACAAGGATATGGTTTGATTTGCAATTTCTCTCTTTGGTCATGGTATTCTTCCTAGATGTTTTTATTGACATGGTTGAGAGTGAATAAATTGGAAGAGCTATGGAGACTAGTGGTGAGAGGCACGGCAACATATCAGTTTGGTGATTTTAATGATGGTATGCTCACTTTAACACTATGAAATAGAGGAGCAATGTTATCCACCAAGTGTAAACCTAGGTTAGGTCTGACTCATTCTTTCAGCGATTTGGACATTACCTCAATGGCCAATGGAGAGTTTTTTGACATATGGTAATTATCCTCTTGGATATACGGTTTGCTGCTTGTCTGTTTAATGAATGGAGTTTTCATGTTTTATTGATTTGAACTCCCTACAGGCTACAAGAACCATGAACATTCAACACTGTTGCATTTAACTTGGATGTAGACTATTTATATCCATGAGGTTTTTTAGTGTTAATGTAGACTTTTTAGTTGGCCTTGTCTATGGTTATTTGTTCATTGATATGTTGCATTGAGATAAGAGGATGGATATACAAAGACTTGATTATAGTTTTTTGGGTTGGTATGTTGATCCAACATAATATTCTATCTATGTTTTGTATACCCTAGTTTGAGGCATAGCTAGCTTGGATGAGTTATAATTTACTATGGTTTTTATTCAGCTGGGTATGACAAACCTTTACTGGACTCGATGTGTCTCATAAAAGACGGTAGGCCAGTGAGACACAATGACATGGCCCTGGTGGCGTTCTTTTTCTTCCATAAGTGAAATATTGGAGGTTGTAACGAGTTTTTTTTTTTTTGATGGTGGTTATCATAGTTGCTTTTGTAGGTATCTTATTGGAGCATGAGAACATGGTGAAGATTCATATGGTACATGATTGCCTAACATATATTTTTCCATTGTTTGTGATTCCAATGGGTGTATTTACAATGTATGATGTCAAGTGGGAGAATGTTAGGACTAAGGTGTCATCTACCTTTTAAATCCTATGTCATGGATCTAACATCCTTAGAAAGTGTCTCTAAGAACTTAGGGTGTATTGGGAAAATATTTTTTAATATTTTTTCTCACAATTGTTTGTATTACATTCATAAGGGGTGATGGGTTCCACTAGCAGCAATAAAGGTGACTTGTGGAAAAAAACAATTTAATATTATTTTCCCCACATGTGGATGACTAGAATGGGATAATTAAAGACTTGAGGAAAGGATAGATGAGTGATTGTTGGTACTCCGAGTGGGTGCTTGGAAATAGGCAATAGGTGTCTCTTGGTTTTCCATCATTTATTGCATTTAATGCAATGTTTATCTTCCAAGCTTGGGCACCCAAGTTGGAGGGAAAGTATTGGAGCCAAAACAAGTGTCCTTTCATACTCTGCGGATGATATTCAAGGATTGGGTCATTTGGATTGAAGATTCATCTCTGGAAGCCTTGTTTAGGCTTAAGACCTCTTCACACATCTATAAAATCAACTCTTTGGATGTAGAAACAATGGGGAATAATTGATTATAGTTGAACAATATGAAAAATGAGTGATGTTGTACCACTATTCTCCAATTTCCACTCAAATATGTCCTAGGATCCCAAATTAGATTGACTATCAACCTCAAAGGTGAGTCAATTTTCAACAAGGAAGGCCTAGGAGGGGGTTCTTTAGGATTTGAGGGGTTCACCACCAAGAAAAATCTTGGAAAATACACTTTACCATTCAACTCACAAAACCTAGTACTACAAGCCAAATAATGAATGCAAATGATGAAATTAAGCAACAAGTTAGGGTATCACTACAACAAAATAGGTAGTTAGCTCCTAAAATAGCGCTGAAATTTAGTACATTTGAGTTTATGAATTGGACACTTCTATCAGTGTAAAACTCGACGCAAAATTGCATTTCACTTCGCTCATTTTCGCCGACCTTTTGTGCTGAATTAGTGCTGCTTCTAGTTTGGCTTTCCAATTTTTCTTTGGTTTTGTTTCCTGTGTTGCTTCCAAAGTTTACTTCCCAGCTTTGTTTTTCTTTTGACGGTTTCCGTAGTTTGTCTCCGACTTTGCTTCCCAAATATTCTTATCCGCAATTTTGCTTCCAGCTTCTGCTTTTCTCTAGTTTTACTTAGTTTTGCCCTAATATAACGCCGCTTGTTGCATTCTATCTGTTTCCATTTTTATCTTTTGCTCGAATATATTTCTATTATTGCAACTTTTTGTTGCTTTTGGAAATGCTCATTATTACTTCTTTGTTTGCCACTTGAATTGCTTCTGTCTGCTTCCAGATAACCAAGTTCTGCTTCCAAGATCGTTTCCTCGGGTTTGCTTCTAGTTTGGCTCATTGTTGCTTCCTTTTGCTTCTAAAAAATGTTTTGTTTCGGTTTCCATTTATTAATTTAATTTGTTTTATTTCAATTTAATTGGTTAAATATATCATGCCTCTTAAATATCTCATATGATTATAGAGTAAGTAATTTAATTATTTAACTCATATGATTAAATAACAAGATAATTATTATAACATGATCATCATCTATAATTAAAACAAGTGAGTCAAATATCTACAATTTAATTGAATTTGACAACATCCATCCTGAGCAGTAAATTAAAATCATCATACGTAATAAATATCCATCCAAAAATCATTGACCACTTTCAATATATATAAATTGACAAGTCAATACTGATAAGATCATCATCATACATAACTAAAACAAGTGAAAGTCAGCCATAGATCAATAACATGTCAAAATGATACATGTCCAAATACATAAGTCAAAATGACACATGTACAAATGATATAAGTAAAAATGATAAATTATGTAACTCAAAATGATACAAGTGAAGATGATACATGTCCAAATGATATAAGTCAAAATGATACATGTCAAATTGATACAACTCAATAATATGGTACTGCAGGCCGTGAAATGATACATATGATAGTAACCATGAAAAGAGACATCATAACAATATATCAACAATGATCCATGATGTAGTCTATATGATCATGAGTGTCACTAGCTACTACCAACAACTATCTCATCATCATCATCGGCCTCGGTGTCTTTTGTATCTGTGTCATCATCATCCTCTGCCATGTGATTTGTACCAGAACCAACATATTCTGGATCTATATCATGAGGATCATCTTGATCTTTTGGAAGACCTGTGTTCTGCAAAAAAAACATTTAAAATGAAAAGTTATTATTTATTTCATGCAATAATTTATTTTTCTGTTATATATCTAATATTACAGCATATGAAACGAAACTGCAATCATATTACATCATATCAAAGTGCACATACCATAATAAAAGTTCAAAAAAGTTACAACTAATATGTCATTCCAATGATGTAAAACATGCAACAATTCTAATAAACGTTAGTAAAATATGCCAAGTTGAAACCATCTAGAATTTGATTCATCACATCAGTGGACCATCATCAAGCATAAACCAAAATTACATGAATAATCAACTTCTTTTAGTTAGGATTCAAGGATTAAAAGATAATCACTCTAGACAAAATCTAGACGTTATCCTTTAAAACATCATAGACCTTGCATTCAACTAGACTTAATCTCCAATAAAAAATAATAATAAATCATTCTAATTTCATTTATTAATAATATTTATTTTGACATATAAATAATATGTCAAAAGATGGGAGGACCTAACGAGACTGTAATATTTTTCTAAGATTTTCCCAGAACCCACCCCAAAGATTATGTTGATTGGAATTTGGATGCATAGATTGACTAACTAAAATGATTGGTACATCCCATTCAAGATACTACCTAATCCTCTTCTCCATTGCTTGAGATGAACTACATTGAACTCGAGATGGGAGCCCTATGCTTCAATATAAAATTTAAATATTTATGTCATCACCTACATTTTTAGCTATCTTCCGACAAGATGAACAATTATGATATTATTATCAGATTCAATCAGAGTTGGAGCAACTATTGACTTCCATGTTTCACTTAGGTAGTGGGAGTTCAACAAGAACCTACCTCTCATGATATCGAATGAGTGATATGTAACAACTGCTGGGCTTAACTCTTGGAGAAAACTCCCCTGCCAAGTGCACCTGAGCTGCCGTGACTGGATGTTGACTTCCTGATCTCAGGACCAAAGGCTTCACTCGTGAGCATCACCTAGATGTAATGAGTGCTATGTAATCTATCTGATATCATGAGGTGATGGTTCCTGCTGAACCACTACTGCAACACGGGTCATTCAGTTCAGACCGGAATCCACACGGTTGAATCCCTAGTAGCAAATGACATAATCACTTTCGGAAAATAATCTACTACTACATTTTAACAGTGCTAGAAAACTTTAGCTACAACAAAAACCACACGCTTGCACTATTATTCATCAATCAATTAGATTACTCGATGAAAAAGGTTCCATTGATCTTCATAATCAACAAATAAAAACAATAAAAAAGATCATGAAGAGACACCCCTTGGAGATCTTTCAGAACCAAACAACCCCACCATGCAAAGACAATGCACATGTTTTTTTATCTTTTTTTTATTATCTCAACGTGGAGAAAGTTTTCTAAATGTATTATTGATTCAAATCAAGGTCTTGATAATTGAAGCCTATTATTTTGATCTTGTTCGCTCAAGATTCGTAACGTAGCTATAACTATAAAGGAAAATTAATGTATTGATTTGAAAAGTCATTTAAAATATATTATATAAGAAAAAAGGATGCAGATGGTTATAGAAGATTGTATCACAGTTTAATTTGAAAAGATAACTTTTAAATTTCTCATTAGTTTTTTTTAATTTCTTAGAGATATTTTTTTCCAATAGATATACTTGAATAAATATTGGTAATTTTGTTTTATTTATATATTATTAATAGTCCAGTCTTGCCTGTACACAACTTGTCTATGAGAATATAACAGTTTAGGGAAATATTCAATCTTTTGGACTGCAAAAATTGGACTTCTACATCTGGTATTTATTTATATATCTCGTACTTCTCAATGACCGAGCCTTGGTTCCCTAGAGACTCATCCACATTCCTAAATATCCTTTTTTCAAATCGAAGAAGAAAGACAACATATTCTTAATATTTTCATATTCTATTTTTATTCCTAAAGGGAGTGCTTGTGTTTGTTACCTATTGTAGAATATAGGTTTAGTTCCTTAATTTCTGTCATGGAATCAAATAACTTCAGCCAACAATTTGATATGTGAAAGCTACAAGTTTTGTGCTGAAAGTGCCATTATAATCCAAAGAGTGGCCCAATTGAAGTCTACTTTCCAAGTTGCTTGTGAAACCAAAAGGACAATGCATTGTTTAGCTCCTTTTGTAAGAGTTCAAAGGAAAATGCATAAGGACAACAAATACAAACTTTTCCCTTGATTGAAAGAACAAAATCATGGATTTTGGGATCAATAACTGGCCAAAACTCAGTCATACCTCCAGTTGCTTCTTGAGATAGTGTTCTCGAGGTAAAATCCCTCTCTAATCATACTGGTGCTTAGTGTTGTTCAAGTATTTATCCACAAAAGGTGAAGAAAAAATGAACAAACATTTTGTTCCTGCATATAAATGTACTTACATGTCCACATTTATTTGTATTTAATTGAGAAAGAGAATCATTGTTTATATTCTATAAGAGTAGAAAAATTAATTGAACATTACAATACCATTTTGGTGAGTGAGTTCAAGGTACTTAAAGATGAACTTCCATAGTTGATAAATTGAATCATCCCAAGTCCAAAACTGAAGACATCAAAGACATTATGGGAACTAGGAATAAAATGTACAAAGCAATAGCTTGTATTTCAAGCTAGGTTTAGCGATTTTTTCCCAAGTTAAGTGTGAGGTTAAGACAATTTGATAACCTTATACTTAATGAATATGGTTTCGTCAATATGTCTATTTGATAAGAAGAAATTCCTTTGTTACATCCTGCTATGTGTGAAGGATTTTGAGGTTAAACCATTGATGACATTGTTTCTAGGAACACACTACTTTGGCACAAAAATGCATCCTATGAAGTGGTGGGGAAACCAAATTTAGTTGTACATGATGGTGGAAAATTCTGCATAAGAATAGAAGTCCTATAACAATTCCATCGAGAAGTGTGGTGTTTCATAGCAGGGTTCAATTGTGCCAATGTATCTCCCCTATAGTTGTGGTTACCGAGTACTGTTCAACCACATCAAATCCAAATCAGAGTCATTCAATTTTAGACTTAAATTGGCTCAAAACAAATTCTACATGCTTCAATATGAGTTTAAAGAGAGAAAACTACTAATAAACTATAAAGCCACCCAAAAAATTCTTTTCTTGATTATTTAACTCAACAAAATAAATAATAGTCAGGGTACAAGGACTGTTTTGCAAAGGCCACTTAAAAATAGTATAATCAAAGTACAAAATGTCTTGAAGAACTGTTCTTTGTATGCTTCAATATGAGTTTAAAGAGAGAAAACTACCAATAAACTATAAAGCCACCCGAAAACTTCTTATCTTGATTATTTAACTCAGGAAAATCAATAATAATTAGGGTACAAGGACTGTTTTGCAAAGGTCACTTAAAAATAGTATAATCAATGTATAAAATATTCTAAAGAACTATTCTCTGTATGCTCAAGTATTGTTGCATGTCATAGCTTGCTTACAAATAAAAAACTAAATCATAAATGTAAAACAGAGTTGTGCTTCAACCATCCCCATAGTACCATTTATACAAATACATTCAGAGAATGAAGGAAAAAAGAATATTACATCCTAAGATCATAGTGATATTAAGAAATGGAAAGAAAAAGGGAGAGCACATATTTCTCATGCCACGGTAACTTTAATAAATATCATACATGACTAGATTGGATTTAAACAACGCTAAATATACATATTGTTAACTATTTTATGGTTTTTTGGTGCTTGGAGTCTAGCGCCACCCCCTCTCTCTATAGGACTTAGGTTTGAATTTTACACCAAACACTCTCTCTATAAGATCTATGTGGTGGTTCAAGGCCCTATGCCACATCACCCACGAGTCCTAGAAGTGGATGCTACAACAAAAGTACCTAGTTTTCAAGCCTAAAACATAGCCTAAACCTCAAGAGGAGGAGTTAGACAATTAACTTCTAGGAACACTAAATGGTACCCTTCCATGAACCTCAAGGGTTCAGTAAAAAACATAGTGGCCCTAGTTAGCAGGTTGTATGGGGAGAATGATGCTTCTCATTTTCAAGAATCCTAAGTCTCATTGCTACATATGTTGCTTAAAGAAGGGCCAATTTTAAACTAGGTAGTTGTTTTGTCACTCACTTTGTGCAATGAAATAACGAGAGTCGAGTCTCCTCTAGTGGGCACAAAGCCAAAATTCTATACCTCTTCCTTGTGTTATATTATTTGTGCAACTAATAAATTCTTTGGGGATGAATTGAACATGGAGCATCCCATGTTGTTTTGGCCATGTTTATTGCTAGGACCAATGGGAGCACAAATATTCATCCAAATATGAGCACATTTGTGACCGATTCTTTGCTCCCTTGCATGAGCTATTATTTGAGAAAAAGGTTCCCTAGGTTGTCTGAAGACATGATCAAAATCTTGGAGAACCTAAAAGATTACTCCCTATATGAGTTTTTAACATATAGGAAGATCTATGGCACCACAAAGGCACCCCATACTTTTCCCAAGCATGTACCTGACATGTTGATCAAGAAGTTGCATGTCATACTATACTCTTGAGATTTAATGAAGCCATGGAAGCAATGGTAATGGATGTAGATGATATGGATCTAGTGGCTAGGGCTACAAATAGGGTCACGAAAACACAAGCAAATGAATCAAACATCCTTAAAATGACATGAGAAATGGAAGGGCATAAGAAGGAAATTGAGCACTTGAAACATCAAGTGGAATACTACAAGGCTGCAAGGTATGACATAGGTGATTTCATGGAATATGCGTTAGAAATCCATGATGACTTGAACTTGGTGCAAAAGGAGTTCTACAAGGATGTGTTAGATCTATAGGATTCCTACCAAGATGCATCAAAAATATTCTTACATGTTAAATTAATGGCAACATCGTGAGGAAGGATGACAAAGATGCATGTGGATCACTTAGTAGAATGGAAACAGGAATTCAAGGAAGCACTCCATGAGATACCATGTTTGAGAGAAAAAAATATAAATCGAATCAACATGGGACTAAGTTACTCAAATGATACAACTCATAACTTAAATGAGGACACTTAAGAGATATTAAAAGACCATAGTCATTAATTAAAAGATACGATGAAAATAAGGCATGAATGTCACCCACTGCCCTTTAAGGAAAACAATATTTTTTTCCTCAACATGAAATAATGGGACAATTGAGTGGGATCTAGGGCCAACAAAGAAGCACTTTAGAACTCATCCTACACAT
Source organism: Sequoia sempervirens (assembly GCA_007258455.2). Lineage (NCBI taxonomy): Eukaryota > Viridiplantae > Streptophyta > Pinopsida > Cupressales > Cupressaceae > Sequoia > Sequoia sempervirens. Next base: position 35,332 of record VDFB02047645.1, on the reverse strand, counting down.
CCAATAAAAAACTTAACACAAGAAATGCAAATTGACATATTAACACAACAATATCCAACTAAGTTATTGAAAGTCAATTATTGATACCTCGTTCTCCATCCAGATTACAAAATCGGTCCACTTTTGCTTTGTAACATTTCCTTTTCAAATTGCATTGGATGTTAGCCATATTTCTCCTCCTGTCAAAATATGGCACATGGACTAGTTAAACTAATTAATATGCAATCATTTACTTTTTCGTAGGAAATTAAAAAAATATCATTTAACATATTAAATATACTTACAAATGTACAAATCAAGCCCTATAAACCTTTTTGGGCATTGTGATGCGTGGCACGAAGTTTCTCAACCCTAGTCTTGGAGGCCTTGTCCTAAAACATATACTAATTCAATTTAACTATGCACAAATAAAATTTAAAAACCGTTTAATAAATTTGATATAATCTTATGAGCAAATTCAAATACCTGCGTACTCTCTTCACCAGATTTCCTCCGTGCATCAGACTTCTCATATGCTATTACAACCTCTTTCCATACTTTTACACTTACATCAATTGGCCTTTTTTTGAGCCTTAGCTCAGGAGGGAGTTTTTTTTATCTTCCTTGATTGGTTGCACTGAAATGTTTTGCAGTTTTGAGACATTGATAGCTTTATCTTCTTTACATACCAACCTGTGCCAAATTCAGTCTCCATGTCATGGATAACTACTTTTTGCAGGTGCATGGGTATCTTTGAGAATGGAAAATGTAGATGGTCTTTGAACCATTGAAGGCATGATTCCTTCAATCTATTCACAAACTCTTTTCCAACATCTGTCATTCAGACTTCCCCTGAAACCACATGATCATATTCTATCTTGGTATTGTAGCTACCAATGTAAGATGCAAAACATGGTGTGATGGAAGAAGTCTATGTCCCAGGAGTGGTTGGGACATTGGAAGTCTTTGCTCCCCATTCCACATTCTTAGAGTTTATTGCTATTGATTTCCTCGTGGATCTTTTGCTCGATCTAGGACTAGTTGGGGAATCAATTAATTCCCTTTGACACAGTTGATTTGGTTGCAATGTTTCAAGGGCTTTACTAGATCATTTTTCTATGTATTTGGCAAGCATTTTCAAGTCCACACCATCCAATTTGTTCACTTCCTCTACCCCCAATATGGAAGCCAATGTCTCTTTATCTTTGTCAGTCTCATGTCCCTATATATATATAAAATAAATTTCTTCTTTTAAATTTAGAAATAAAGAACTAAAAACTAAAAATCAAAGAAACAATGGAAACATTTACAAATCTATAAATTAACAACGAATTACCTCATTGTGGCCAGATTCTGCTCCCTTTGCTCCCTTCCCTCTATTGGTTGACATTTTGAGGTGACCTAGGGCAAACTATTTTTGTCTAGTCTTTGGAGGCAAATGAAGTACACACTACCAGGTATGAAAGTTTTTTGTCCAGTTTGTGGTATGAAAGTTTTGTTTTGTGGTATGAAAGCAATCCATCAATCAAAGAAATTAAAAGAAATGGGTGATTAATGAGCAAGCTTTACCTTGAATGACTCTCTTTCTAGATTTAAATTCCTATGAGATGCCTCCTGAGAGTTCAAACCTTGCGATGGAATGAATAATGCAAAAATAAGACCACCAAATAACCCAAATCAACTGAAGCCTGATCATTATCTACCAGGTGGCATCCCTTTTGTACAATTCTATTAGTAAAAATTCTATCTAAATATCTTTATATGGATTCAAATTGAATTGTTACCTGATTTTGCTTCTAGCTAAATTAGGTAGGACTGTTATGTTTTTACATAGTGAAACAAAAGGGTACATTCTTTTTTGCTAAGTTTCATTCATATGCATAAAAGAAATTATCAAAAGACTACATTATTTGATTATGCAATTTCATACAATACAATAGAGAGTCAACATTTATTGCAAAGATAGTCTTTATTGATAATCATAAGTGTATAGTGTCCCTCACAAGCCGAGGGACTGACTATTTTATGCATATAAAGAAAAAAATATACATTTATAGATAAAAGGAAATACATATGTAAAGAAGGGGGACCCATCATTGCCTAAATGACGAATCCGGGTTGAGTTTCCTTGCATCAGCTTTAGTCCTCCTGCTTATCCAACCTCCAGTTGCTGCTTGCCCCTTGCTGCTCTAGTTTTCCTGCATCAAGTTCAATTATAGAGAGATACAATGGCAGTGCTAAAGAAACATACATGACAATCAAAAGAAGGTAGTTAACTATGACGAAGACAACATAAAATGTTGTTGTTTATGCTATTTGTAACAAACCAACATGAAGATTTCATCATATACCTATTCATCAAGGCACCTGACAAATAGTGTTGCATATTGAGTACAACAAGGAGTTCATTGTTTGCAAGAATTCTGAGGTGAGTACTTATCAAGCATTCACCACAAAGTCACAAGGGTGGAACAATCATTTCATAAAAAATAAATCATATGTATGAAAAATTATAAGCTTCTCTCAATAGGAGGTGATAGTCCTAAATTACATGACGAGGGAGTATGCAGTCCTCAAGATATTGCACAACAATGATGTAGTCATTATGCCTTTGTTGTTCACATGGTATATAACAGTCAATAGTATTTTGATAAGGCAACACAGTGAACATCCTAATAGTGAAGAGATCAAATCATGAGGTGAATTGGAGGACAGTCTTGATACAATGCATAATGACTGGTACTTAGTCATAGTCTAGAGCAGTAGGGAAGATAGTCATAAAGATCATATGGCATTGCTAGGGAGTGAAGAGTCTATAGCATTGAGAGCATGTCCCTTAACTTTTGTGCAATCATAACAATGGAAGACAATTCCTTGTAAGTCAATTCCTTTGCATTTGTTTGAAAATGTAAAACATTTTGATTAAGTGATATGTTTATAAAATCACTTATGTCAAAATGTTATTTTAAATGCATAAATGAGGTGTATTATGCCATAAAATGTACAAAAGGGATATAGTTGAATTTTTATGCCCTTGCAGTCACACCAAGGGTATGAGTAAAAGTAGTTGGGAGGCATGGTTGAAAAATGACGACTCATGCCAATCATATTGCATCCTCTCATTTACAAGAGAGGAGCCAAGATAGTACAATCTACAAATGCTAATGAATAAAAGAGAAAATTACATGCTGTTTGCTACCATACAATATGTTTAAATCAACAAAGGTACATTATCATTTGAGTGATAGTGAACATGCATACATAGTTCAGGTTCACAATCAAAACAACACACAAAACAGTGAAGGATCTCATATGATGTTTACAGGAGCTCATGTTAAAACATAATTGCATATAAAGAATATGAGGAGCAAATGAGAGTTAAGTTTCATTATGCTACAAGTACATCATGTTGAGTTGCATTTGAATGTGCGAATGGAGATAGAAAGCTTAACGTTGCTTAGTATAAGAATATAAACAAGATACAATAGCCTCATCATGAATATTCAATAAGTACTTCAAGTGCAGACTCAAGGAATGCTTTTATTTCTATTGAAAGAGTGAGTTTTCTTCATAAAAAGTGTTTTGAAGAATAGTGATCTAGGTTGTCAAAACATACAAGTTCCAAAGGAGGAGTTGTATACAAGAGGGAAAAACACAGCTATGTTATTTTGCAGAAAGGTAAGTAATAAGGTCACTTGAAAATCCTGTCAAGAGGTAATTACAGTACCAGTGTGAAGCTTTCATCCCTGTGTAAACATATTGTTGCTTCATGGAACGAGGGTACCAAGTATATGAAATACATTGTGATTCCTGATGCAAATACCCATAGTCAAAACATGCAGTCATGGCAGTGATCAAGTTTTTGAAGCAACATTATCCTATGGTATAATTGACTGAGGTGGCTCTTGTTTCAAATGAAATAAGGCTAGGGTTTTGAACCCTTATATCCATTTAAAGCCATTGAAATACCAAGAAAAATCATAAAAAGATAGGATGATGCCAGAGGAGTATACTTCAGAATACAACCAAGAAAAAATTAGAATACATTTGCAAAGAAGTTTCAAAATGCATTTTAAAAGCTTTCAAAATGGTGAGGCCACAACATTCAATGGAGGAAACCAACATAATCTATATTCTCTCACAGAAAATCAATGGGTTTCCCCCATAGAGTGCCATCACGAGCTCAATCAAAGTCAATAATGGTAACCTCAAGGTGAAGAAGACATCAATAGAGGAAGCTTTGATAAATACAATAAGAATCAAAACTTAGAAAATGATAGGAAGCCATGACTAAAACCCCAGAATATGCTTCAAATAAAGGAAAAATACTAAATTTTTTGCATATACAATGAAAAGAGAATGCTCACCAATGTTTTCTTGAAGAGGCTCGACCCAAAAACAACAAGAATGATGAAGAAATGCCAGCTTCAAGCAAGAAAACCCTAGCAGTGGCGGTGCCCACCGAGCATTTTTTTTCAGAAGATACAAATGTGCCAAATGATTTAGGGTTTGAGTATGGTGTTTCCCTATGCCGACCGATGGTATTTTTTCCAGATTGATTTAAAAAATAATTGCCTCGACTAATAACTTGCATGGTATTATCACTATTGATATGCCTTAGGTTTTTTGCCTTAATTCTTACCTCCTTTCCACTCAATGACCTCACATTAAACCCCTCCCAAATAGTACTGAATATCAAAACTATTCTTACAATAATCAAATTTTATTCTATACAATATCCCACACTAGAATTTCCTAAAATCTAGGGTGAGAGAGTTACACCCTTCAAGAAGTTATGATACCTTTCATTATTATTTACATAATAAAATTATAAATATTTAGGAAAACTATTTTATATTAATTAATTAAATATATAATTTTATGATATACATATTTATTTAATAAGGTTTACACCTTATAGTTAGAGCCTTATACATTTTATTTGAGGATCATTAATTTTAAATATGATCCGCTAATAAAAATTATGCTCTAATGCTCCTTAATGTTTATAGGGTCACATGCTAGCGATTTCCATTAGAAATAAAATGCAAAGTTCCCCATTAGCACATGGATCTCTAATAGAAATAGAATAGGGATAAAATATATGCCAATATAAAGATCATGTATTATAAATTACATTCTAAAATTTGTATAATTTGAAGTCTTGTATTCTCAACGATGCTCATAAAGAGGTCTTATTAATTTTACTAGAGCCTAGGCCTCCTCAAAATAGCCTTCGATCTAAGTGTTTTACATAATTTCCATACATATTACTTATAATTTAATGCTATGATAGAAGGCTTAATGAAATACAAAACTGAATTAAATGATGGTGATGCACCTAAAAGATGATAAACTTGCAAACTGATTCACAAGGACTTCTCAAAGATTCTATCTGCACAACTAGATCTAAACAGTTCAATCACATAAATATTTCATACAAAGGCTTTAATGAAATTATTCTTTTTGAAGGAAAAATAATGTTTTCACAAAAAAGACGATAACTCTAAATTATATGCACAATTTATAACCTGTGAAACTGAACTTAATTGCATTCATACACTTATGAGTGAGACAGAAAAAATAAAGGTTTCAATATTGAAACACTTTCAATTTCTTATCAAATCAAACATAAGGATGACACATGAAATCTAGAAGGAAAACTTGACAATATTGAAAGATGAAAGGAAAATTTTGCAACTGACAAACTATGATAACCTGTAAAAGCTGTTGTATTATATTAAATTGTAAATAAAAGTTGAGTTACAAGATAATCTCTTTGCATAATGCAAAGGCAGAAATTTTTTTTTGAGAAAAAGACTAAGTCTTTTCTCAATATATACAATGTATGATAACTCCAATGTGCCAAGAGGTGCAATTGAAAGCCAACTAAAAGTGTAAAATATCTCTGAAACTCTTCTCATGGTAGTTTGCAGATTGACCAACATGTGGAAAGTATGTGGGATGTTTTTGATTGAGATTTTGGTGGGAATGAGACCTTTTGGAGGCATTTTTTTCATGCTTTTGGTATGGGTTGGGTCATAGCTTGAATTTTATTCACTTTGGAGGCATTTTGGAGGAGTTTTGGAAGCTTCTTTTTTGGCCTTTTTGCTACATCCGACAAGAAGTTTCTAGGACATGTGTGGGGAATTTGTTTCAAAAATGCATAAGTAATTTCAAACAGAGTTTTTGAAGTTAATTCTTTCTTTCCAACAACATTGTAACTCATTTTTGGAGTTATCTTTTAGCAGGAGTAGCATTGTAACTCATTTTGGATAGACTTGTAGAGTAGTTTATACCTTGATGATTAATGAAGCTAAGTTGTTTTACCTTCTCATTTTTCTACTATATTGTATTCATTTTAATTGATTGATGCAACTACTTGTGGAGTTATTTCCTTGTGGTTCTGTCTCAGTGTTAACATCTTTAAACAAAAAATTATGTAAGTTGTAGGTCATAGGTTGTGTTTAAAAGCAGAATGTAAGTTTAAGGGTTTAAGGGTTGAGGGTTGAGGGTTAAGGGTTGAGGGTAGAGGTTAGAGGCCAATTTAAGGGTTTAGGGTTGAGTGTTTAAGGGTTTAAGGGTTGATGGTTTAGGGTTGAGGGATTAGGGTAGAGAGGGATGGATGGATGGAGTGAGAGATGGAGGGAGAAGTGAGATAGAGAGGAGAGAAGAGGAGGGAGGGACAAAGATATATGAGGGTTGAGGATCCAATGTATAGGGTAGAGGGTTGAGAACTGAGGGTATAGAGTTTAGGACCTATAGGGTTGATGGTTTAGGGTATTGGGTTGAGGGATTAGGGTAGAGGGTAGAAGGTTTAAGGGTTTAGGGTTGATGGTTAAGGGTAGATAATTTAGGGTATAGGTTTTAGGGTGTATGGTTGAAGGATTAGGGTTGAGGGTCCAATGTATAGGGTAGAGGGTATAGGGGTTGAGGGTTTAGGGTTTAAGGTTGAGGGTTGAGGGTTGATGGTTGAGGGATTAGGGTTGAGGGTTGAGGGATCTTTTTATGCAAGTGAAATGTAGGAAAGCAATTGAAGGCCAATGAATATTGGGGAAGGATTTTTTTTCTAACACCCCTAATCCCTTAACCCTTAATCCTTGCTAGATCAGAACAATTAGGTGCTAAAGAAGGCTCTAAAGTAGGCACTAAATTAGGCATTAAATTAGGCGCTAATGCCATCACAAAAATCAAAGCTAATTGAGGCGCTAATATGCACCTAATTTAGCACCTAATTGTTTTGATCGGTGCAAAAAATGCCAAAAATTAGTGCCATCCTGATAAATAGCGTCGACTTTTTCAAAAAATTGGAGAAAAATACATTAAAACAATGGTTGGAAGCAAAAAAGGGAGCTAATCACAGGGATTTTTTGTAGTGTATGTGTACTTTGGAAGTCTGGAAATGTGATGAGGATTTTGGAAATGCAAAAATGTTGTCAAAATATGCTAGGGAGGACTAACACCCTTACTGTTGACTTAGTTCCACTGCTATTTTTTAGGGGAAATGCAGAATCTTCGAATGTAGGAACATAATCCAAAAGAATCTCTGCAAAATTCACTTGGAGGACTAAGATGCCCTAGGTGACAACTTAGTCTTGATCTGAATTTCTAAAATCTCCGAAAGTGATCTTGAGGTTCAATGTCTCCACTTCCTTCTTCCTAGATCCTAGGTCCTGAAACTTCCAAATCTAGCCTCAAGGTGAGTTTCCGTGAAGATGACAAATTTGCAATGCAACTTTGCAACTTTGTAACTTTGCACTTCAAATGATCTTCAAGTCTTCAATCTAAATCTACAAACACCAAATATGCAAGAGAGGAAAAACTTGTTGATTGTTAGTAAATGGGGGTTTGCCTTGGTCAAACCCCTTGTTGGTAATTAAACCTTGGAATGAAATAAAATAATGAAGGAAAATGATAAATGAACAACATGCAATGTTACAACTCACCAAACCCTTGTAATGGAATCTGCAAACTTGTGTGAAATGACTAGCTTGAATGTAGATCTTGATGCTTGAATGCTTGATAGATATTGGCTTGAATTGCTTGCTTGAATCAAAACCTTACATCACAAAGGTTAGCTCAAAAACACACATGATACAATAAGATATTTGACATGATGCTTGAATCTTGATGATGGCTCTAAATGCTTGATGAACTGCTCTTGAATGCTCTTGTAAACTCAATTTTCTATGAAAAATGAATACTTTAATGCTTAGATGAAAAATGACTGGAGGAACCTTGTATTTATACTTATCTATGCTTAATATCCTGAAATTACACCACAACAAGCCGACATATGAATTCATTAATTAAATAAGGCTAAATCTCACCAAGATTTGAAATTAAATCCTGAAAATACCTTAAGGGGGACTAAGACGCCCTAAGTGGCGTCTTAGTCTTGAGGCATAAAACTCAGGGCATAGACTCCAAAAAGGGGCCACTTTAAGGAACATTTGAAATTAGGATCCAAGACCTTTGGGGGACAAAGACGCCCTAGGTGGTGTCTTAGTCCCGACCCAAAAATTAGGGACACACAGCCATAATCATTAAATTATCATTTATCCATTGATGTTTGTTGGGATTAGCCATAAACAAATGTAATTAATTAGGCTTGTGGATGAAAAATAGGACCAATTAAGACATAAGTAAGGATAAACAAAGCAAGGTGGGCCCAAACAAGTTTGAAAATGCAAGGGTATGCATTTTCCTACACTAAAATAGTGTTACTTTGCAAGAACAAGGATAGGTTGAGGTATAAGGAGGTTGTTCACAAGTACATAGTATTGGTGTAAATAGGTACATTTACTATCTAGTTACTTAGTGGGGTCCTATTTATATGTTAAGTCCACTTAGGTCCTAGGAATATTTAATGTTTAGATAAGATTTTATCTTTTTAGATTTTATTAAATATTAGAGTCCTAGGTCATTTAATGCTAACACGTATCATTTAATTATGACACGATTATTTAATGTAGGTACTACATCACACCTTGTCTTTATAAACAAGGTCATTGTACACTTTGCAATATACCTCATCATCATATTTTATAGATCTTAATATCAAGCAAGCTCATATTCTTGCATACACTCTTGTAGAAGGTTTTCATTGTTTTTATAGGTGGTCCTGGGATAGAGCTAATTTTCAACTCCTACATAGTATTAAATCCAAGCCTTGCAAATTCTTTTTCAGATTTGAGGGTAGAGCTATTGCCAGTGAGAGATCTTGGTAAAATTTAAATCATTAAGGTTTCAATTGGTAGGTTGTGGTAAGGATACAATTGATAAAGAATGCATATTCTTGATTTTATCTAAGTTGAAAGGTTCATTTGCATACTTCTCTATTTCCTTTTATAATACAATGGATGGGTTAGGTGATTCATTTTTCATGCCTTCTTTTGATATTTTTTGTGATAGGTTGACTAGGGAACAAGATAAACTTAGTCAACATGATACACACTCTAAGAATCATGCTTTGATTGCCTCATCACCTAACAATAAAGGAAATAAGAATTCAAAAGCTAAGATAGAATCTTGTGATACACCCACCTCTCCTAGAGAGGATAAAACTAAGAAGGAGAAACCCAAGTGTGGTTACCTACAACAAACCTCGACATGGTGAACAAACCTACCATAAGAAAGAGTTAGATGAAATGAGGCAACTTATAAAAGAACATAAAATTTCTTTTCCTTCTAAATCTACAAGTTCACCTTCTTCTTGACAACCTTCATCTTCTACACACACAAGTACCACATGAATTGCTAATGGGGGTGTCAAATTAAAAGATACTAAGATGAAGGGTCATGATCTTGTTGTAACACATGTTGAATAGTCTAGAGATTGGATTCTTGACTCAGGAGCCTCACATCATCTATCAATGCAACTTGATAGGTTTTCATTCTTGAAGCATACTTCAATCACGAAGATCTTGATGGATAATGGTGTTTATTTGGATGCATTTGGTAAAGGAGTTTTTGATTTTCCCAATGGTAGTTTTCATGATGTTCTTTACATTCCTAATGTTTGGCGTAATCTTATTTTAGTATATCAAATAGCACATACTGGTAAATCCATTGAGTTCACTCTAAATTTTGTTTTCATTCATGATTTGAATACTAGAAAACTTGTTGCAATGGGTAGGGCTGGCCATAATGCAAATATCTACAACTTTTCTCATTTATTCTTAATGAGGACCAATCTCCTAGATCAAGTGTGGGTAGTTGTTCAAATGGTGGTTTTTTGAACCTCACTATTCATCAACACTTCGATGAGGTTCTATCATCTCATGCTTCTTCATATTTGAGTGTTGACTTGGTTTCCAGGACTTCAAATGCACATGATACATTTTTTTTCTAGATTTTCCTTTGCAAGATGGTTTTATGATAGGTATATCAGATTTGGTTTGTCATTCCTCTTTTGTAGATTTGGAGGACATGTTTGAGGGGATTACTCTCCTCTTTGATCATACATATTTGGAGGTTTCTCTTGAGTTTCCACATCCTTTGTCTTCTTCCTTGATTGGGGTCACACTTGATTTTATTGAGACGTCTTTAGAGACACTTGATACATCTTTAAAGATATAATTCATGAGGCTTCTTCCTTCTTGCTTCATCATGGAGATGAGGTTTCTTCAACATCAACCATTGGATTTCTTTCTTACCAATGGGAGACATGTTTGTCACTATTGGATTCTCTTTTGTCTTTAGACTTTCTTCAATGGTTGTGTAGCTACTTAATTATGGGGGGGTTATGTGGTCTATTTATTTCCATATTATGGGGGGCATTTGTAATGTATCTATGTGATGGATTTTGTATTTGGGGGTATCATGTATTCCTCCATCTTTCATCACTTGATTATATATTTTCTCTCTTTTAAAGATGGGTTTTTTCCCATGCGATTTTTCTCCTTTCCTCCATTTGTGAGATAATGCATTTGCATTTGTACATGGGTACCTAAAAAGGCCTCGTAGCTAGGACCCATCATTTCATCTTTGCATCATTTGCATAATAATTGCTTCTCCCTAAGTTGCACTTAAGGGGGGTGTTAGTGTAAAGGGGTCCTATTTACATGTTAAGTCCACTTAGGTCCTAGCCATATTTAATGTTTAGATAAGATTTTATCTTTTTATATTTTATTAAATGTTAGAGTCCTAGTTCATTCAATGTTAGCTCATTTCATTTAATTATGGCATAGACATTTAATTCTAGTACTACATCACACCTTGTCTATATAATCAAGGTTATTATACACTTTGTAATATACCTCATCATCATATTTTATAGATCTTAGTATCAAGCAAGCTCATATTCTTATATACTCTCTTGTAGAAGTTTTTCATTGATTTTGTAGGTGGTCTTGGGATAGATTTAATTTTCAGCTCCTACACATAGGTGCTTCCATGTTGGAGGAAAAGAGGAGAATGGAACCAAATGTGTTGTAATCTCATATATTTGATGATAATACATAATTGGCTTCTCCTGTTGGTGGAGTTTTTTCCTGCAAGGGTTTCTCCATGTAAATCTTGTGTTATGCGATGCTCTTGTGTTGCTGATTTATGCCTCATTGCTTCTATCTTATAGTGATGTTATTCTTTATATATTATTGTTATAAGTTCACATAAGGTAGTGTTTATAAGCATGATATGTTGGCTGATTTTTGGCATCATAAAGAAGATGAATATAATCATGGTAATTCCATATTAAGGAATCGTAATTTTTATATTTTCATATAAGTTTCATATTTTCATGTTTTTGTAGTCCAAGCCTTGTGTCTCATCCATTGAAGTCATATTTGGATAGAGATTGAATTTCCCAATAATTTTTATTAGAGCTTGTTTATTCTCATCAATAATGATATATTGGAAGGGATAATTATGCATACAACTTGGTCATGGTATGGAGAACCATGAGTTGTGAAATGATACAAGACCAATATTGTTGTAGGTAAATCTAGATCCTTGATTGATAGATATGATTTGCTCACTTAGGGTTGACAGTTACCCAAGTAAAGCTTGGATAAGGATGACTTGCTTACTTAGCATTGATAGTTACCTAAGCAAGGATTGAATAAGGATGATTTTCTTACTTAGGGTTGGTAGTTACCTAAGCAAGGATTTTGATAGCTAACTTGGGGGATCCAAGTTCCCAATCTAGGAAAACTAAAATGATAAGGGATCTAGCTCAATACACTACTTGAGATAGGCAAGTTCTCAAGAAATATACAAGATAGTGGGATAAAAAGGATTAGGATCTAGATTTGACTATTAACAAGATTTATTTTGATCAGGATATGATATGGATTAGTATTGGATGATGAGATAAGTCAAATAACGATAAGGATTGGATTGGATGATAGGATTAGTTAATGATTAAAGATAATGGATAGGAAGGATAAGACAGGTGAATGATGATAGATGATGTATTGGATAGAATAGGATAAAATAGGGAATGGATTGGAAGATAAGAAGGATCAATGATAAAAGAAATGATGATAGAGAATTATAATAATGGAATGATGATGAAGATTAGATGATTTCTGATTAGTCTAAGGTCTAGGGATCATGATAATGATGATTAGGTTATGATAATGGATGAAAATGATGAGATGAGAGAAATATGAAAGTTTTTAGATGGATTAGATGAAAATGGTTGATATTTCAGACAAAATGATGGGCTAAGAAGGGTTTCCTAGGTTAGCTTAGGTCTGCAAAGGTCAAACTCTCAGATTGATGGTCAAAATGGTCAAATGATAATGATTTTTCATAGGCATATATTTATAGAATAGAGGCACCACTTCATGAAATAGAGGTACCACTATGTCAGATAGAGGCGCCTTTATGTGAAACAGAGGTGAAATTTCACACAAAATTATGTAGAGGCACCTTAGGATGATGCATAGGCACAAAAGGATGAAACATAAGTGTTGTTTGAGAATCTGAGATGATTTTTGATAATTTTGGAAAGAGAATATCAAACAAAAAGATGCATTGGCTGATTTGACTCTCAAGGTGATAAGGATAAATGGCTTCACTAGTTTTGCACATGAAAACATGCCAAACATGATAACACAATCCTAGAATTAGTTAAGTAGGTGTGTATACTTAGCATGTGCCCACCAACAAAAGGCTAATACCTCAATATTGGTGTGAAAAACCTCTCTTTCAAGAGTTGGTATCTAGAGATCCAATGGAAAGAGGGCTCACATTTTCTCTCTCCTTAGAGATCCTAAGATGTTTTCCAAAAAGCTTCTACCTCTACTCAGGAAGATACATGGTGAGTAGCTTCATGCATGATACTATAACTTGCACCACACTAAGCAATGACCAAAAGGTCTTAAAGGATTCTAAAAACAAGGTTTTTAGTGGATCTATAAATAATGAGCTCATCTGATAGTTCTCAAGATTATTAGGCTCTCTCTTTCTCTCATCACCAAAAAAGTCTCGACAAACCAAGGGTCTTGTAGCTTGGATTGAACAATGTTAGCCACACTTTGAAGTAAAAATTTCACTCTCCCCTCTTTGTAAACCCTACCATAAAATATGGTTGAGGTCATTCTTGAGGTGATCAAATCCTCAAGCAAACCTCCTAATGAGAAAGACTATACTAAGTGTTTTTTATCACCCAAGATCACACAAAGCATAAGGGGAGAGAAAAACAAAAACTAGTAAGCCTTCAGATAAAACATAGAACACAAAATAATTGAAGTGTGCAATTTTTGATCTCTAAGATCACACTAAGTGCAAGGAGAGAGCATATGTCTACACACCCTTTCAAACAAGACAAACAATGCTCATTAACCCACTTTTAACTTTATATTCCTAGATTAGTGAGAAATCAAATATCAAGGACTAACTTAATATGCATAAAACTATTAGTAATATTGATGGAATGATCTTTGGCATGCATTTATGAGCTGCAACACTTGTTAGTTGACCAAAAATGAAGGTTATATGAGAAAACTAGCTCAAAAACCTTATAAATGATAAACTGAAATAGAAGTACAAATGTACTAGTAGAGGTGCAACTTTACGATGTAGAGGTTCATTTGGTGATGCATACATGTAGCTCTATGAAAAAAAGGTGCCACGCTATGAAATAAAGGCATAATTTCATAGATAAAGCCTAAAAATGTCCCCTGGGGTCCAAAAAATTATGTTTTTCACCAATCTAGTTGAGAAACCTGCAAGATAAGGTTAGGAAACACTAGAAAACACAAATCTATCTTACAATAATATTTTATATTACAAGCTTAAAATATCTCAATATGATGTAAACCCTAGATCTCCTAGAAAGCTTGCAAGAAACCCTAGTTTGAAAAACCTTAGAAACCTTATTTTTTGCATTCAAAGAATGAAACACCCTACAAAAAAATAGTATCAAAATGATGCTATCCTACAAAATAAGGCATCAAAGTTCAGTCAAACCCTAGGTCAATCCCTAAATGATTAAATCAAATACACATAAAAAAAGCACAATTCAGAGTGACAAATGCATAGATTTGCAAAATATAGGATCCTTTCTATGAAATAAAGGTGCAACTTTGTGCTACAGAGTTGCCATTCTATGAAATAGAGGTGCCACTTCACACTTTGAGTGTCGAAAATGAAATCTGCATTATGAAAACTCACAAAAATTTTACTAGAAAAGGTTAAACAAAGACGTGGGTCCCACAAGGCTACCAAGATGAAGATGAGGAAAATATTGAAGGTAAAAAATGGAAGATAATATAATACAAAACATAATACCTTCACTTAGAATCTTTTCTCACTCTTTGATGACTGAAAATGCAATGCACCCTTATTCCTTTGATTTGCTCTTATGATATTGATGGTACATGAATTATTCAATACTGTAGAATAACCTTGATATTATTGAAAGATGAGAGATCAAAATGACAACATAAGGGTATGATAGCTTCAAAGTTCACAAGGATGAAGGATGAGAACCTCTTGATATAGAGTCTTGAAGAGGAAAAATCAATGGCTAAGAGTGATTGATGATGGATGGTGGATGGATAAGATTGAATGAAGATTAGGGTTTGAATCAAAGATGTAGTCATGTGACAAGTGGCACATGAGGGATAAGACTTAGGTTTAGGATTGGGATAAGGAAAAAATCCTTATGTGAATGGCTAGAATTAAGAGGTGAGATTGAGATGAGTGGATAAAATGAAAATTTAGTTTGACTTTTGGAAAGGTGTCTAAGTTCAATAAATATAGATAAGGAGTTAATTAGACATGTGAAGGGGACACCCTTCACATGATGAAAAATTTAGATTATGATTTATGTGAACAAGATTGAGGGCTATGATTAAATGGACAAGGATAACAATAAAGGGAATTAAATAAATAAATAAATAAAATATTTATTTAATTAAAAAGATTATATGAAGGAAAAACAATTAAATAAATGACAATATTTAATTTAAAGAATTGGATAAAGATGGGAAATGATGAAAACAATTAAATATATAATAAATATTTATTTAATTAATAGGCCTAAGTTAAAATTAAGTGTCTA
Source organism: Sequoia sempervirens (assembly GCA_007258455.2). Classification (NCBI taxonomy): domain Eukaryota; kingdom Viridiplantae; phylum Streptophyta; class Pinopsida; order Cupressales; family Cupressaceae; genus Sequoia; species Sequoia sempervirens. The sequence continues at coordinate 19,836 of VDFB02047645.1, read as the reverse complement.
CAATCTCATTCATTATCTTTTAATATATTGATTGTGTATTTGAAAAAATATGAAGTGCTTCAATAATGCTCAATTTATATTATATATTTCAATGAATATTGCGAACATCCTTATTTACAAAGAATAAAATTACTTTATACAAACACAAGAAAAAATATGTTAAATTAATATTTTACACACTACATTGTATAAATATCTTAAATACATCTATCTAAAAGATGCGAGGAGATATAATTTTGAGGCACTTATCTATTTTTAATAACATTTTCAACATTGATATCTAGAGACAAAATGCTCATTACTCAAACATACCCTTCAAATACAAATTAAGAATTATAAAAATACATGTCTAAATTTAAAAGAACCATTTCTTATTCATAGTGAAGAAAATAAATAATTTAAAGATAAGATTGATATTATAGATTATAATTACCTTAAAAGGTTTTATATGTGGGGATTTTATGAGAAAAAAGTAAACATTATTTTTAAAAAGTCACATTCATAAAATAGTTAAATAAATAAAATAATTTTGAAGATAAATATAATTTTAAATTGTTATATACATAAAAATTAACACTTATATTTGAAAAAAAAACAACTAGCATATATTTAGAAAAAACTTAAAATATTAAATCAATATTTTTTTTTATAAAAATAATTTTAAATTGTTATATACATAAAAATTAACACTTATATTTGAAAAAAATACAACTAGCATATATTTAGAAAAAACTTAAAATATTAAATCAATATATTTTTTTTGTTCAGTAAGATTCGAACCTTAGACAGTCTAACTACTGCTAGGGTTCAACCCCAAATATTAAATCAATATTGATTTTAAATAATGTTAGTTTTATTTGGATACATCTTTTAATATATTTTGTATCATACTATTTAAGATTTAAAGTATAGATAACAAATAAAGAAACTAGTTAAATTTAATTTTTATTTATGTTTTTCTTCTATCAAATAAATAGATCTCAAAAATTGATTATTTTTACTTTTAGATTTTTTATTTATTTTTCATTAGATTTATGACTTAAGTAAAATAAACACTTTTTAAAGATAAGTATGTTGGTAATGTTAACTAGAGAAATTTAGTAATTCACAAAATGATTTGTCATGTTCACTCTTAAGTCATGATTGCTTAATGTACATGGTGATTGATTTTTATGCTCACTATCACCCCCCTTGTACTTGTATGGGCACTTGCATCATGAGACTATCCTTTGAATAGTTTTTGTAACTGATTCAATGCATAAGAGCACCGCCTCCTTCTCATAGTGAAACAATTGAGCAGATATATGTCCCACGTGACAAAAAGGTAGCATACATATATTAAATGTTAATATATATATAATATTATTTATTTATTATGCCACAGGGTAATCTTACAATGACAGCACGGTGTCTATAGAGGCCAACACAATTCATAAAAGAAAAAGCAACATAATAATTATTTTAAAAAATCCACAACCGCAGTCTTGTCCTTATCAAAAACAAAAGAAAACAAAAAGACAAAGTTAATGATTTATATTTATTTAAAAAAAAAGCATGAGACATTAGAAATATTTATTTAAAAAAATCCACCATCACATTCTTGTCCTTATCCAAAACATTATCCAAATTGTTAAGTTTCTACTTTAATTGAATAAATCAATTTTAGATAGTTCTCTCCACTTAAGAATTTGGTTAATAATATTTATTTATTTAAAAAAAGAAGAAAGAAAGAAAGTTATTAATAATAAATATTGATAATAATATAATATTGAACCTAACTTTAACCCAACTACAAAATTAAATAGGTAACATAATCCCTAATAGTATTTCAAAATTTTGAAGAAATAAATAAAATAGGTCTTCAAAATGATATATACTAGTTTATTTGTTCTTTTAGTTTATGCAAATATTTGAATTATTTTTATGATTTATTTATTTATTTGTTCTTTTTGTTTCATCAAATCTCTTTGATTTGATTTTTTTGTTTCATCAAATCTACTATAGTTGTACATGAATTCCCCCTGCTTGTCATTTTAAATGCAGCTTCAAAAAATGCCACTATAGACATCTCTAGACGTAATTATGATAGGTAACTTGTAAATAAAATTATTTTTTATTTCTGAAAATGAAATTGGCATTACTTAAAAAATAATAAATAATTTTAAATTAAAAAATTCTATTAAAAGCATTAAAAATAATTTCATTTTAAATTAGAAATGTTTAGTAGTGTTAAATTTCTATTTTACAATATGTTTGGAAATTATAATTATTAATAATTAATTAAATATATTAATAAATATTAATTTTTATAGTTAAATATTAAGATAAAAAATGAGTACACATATATTTTATAATTTTGATTATATAAATTTCTAAATTTATATTGGATATTATTTTAATTTACAATAACTATCAAATATTATATAATTGTACAACCTATATATGTAAATTGGATAAATCTATAAATATAATATTATAAGTATTATGAAATATATAAATCTTGATAATAATTATTGATATAATATTAGAGTATATATAACTAGCACTTGCATCTAAAGGAGGTTCAAGGATTACAACGATAGAAAACTATGTATGTAAATATGTTAGAAAGTGTGTGTTTGTGCATGCAAATTCTAATTACATGTGGCTAGATTAACAATTAATAACAAATGATAAATAATGGAATGAAATAAACTTAGGCAAATCTAGATTTTTTCCTTAAAGAAATTAAGTATTATCTGATTATGAAATATTTGCATTTATCTAGCTTTTATATGACAAGTAAGATTTTGGAGGCTTTTACCTTGATATTTTGGAGGCTTTTTCCATTAAACGATAGTTGGTTTACCATTAAATCACAGCTGAAACTTATTTTCCCACGACTCAATAGTGGTTTGGAGGCATGAGACTTGTTTTAGGCTCAAATCTCACACTATATGTAGCCTAATCTAGCCTATTGAAGAGTATTGATATGATATAAAAAAATTATATCAATAAAATAATAATAATAATAATAAAATATTTAGACACTTGTTATTTCCATAGTTATAACAATCTTCATAATATTTTTTAGTTTAATTGTGTCAAAAAAAAAAAACAAAATTCTCATCACTTTCAATCATTCATTATAGAAAGAGGAAAAAGAGTGTGATATGAAAGGTTGATGTTAAAATCTTGACACAATTGAATCTAGAAACATTATAAATATTTAGAAACTTGTCAATTGCAATATATACAAATTTATTGTAAGTAGAATAATATTTAAATGATGATATGACTTCTTATGAGTTGTGTCCTAATAACATTTATAATAAATATTTGTGACACTATCCATTTTTATATTATAATATAAAACCATCATTATAACTTGTAATAACGAGAATTTAATTTTTGATTCAATAAAAAAATAAAATATTTTAACATTCCCTAATATTATTTTTTTATTAATAATAATAATAATAAATGATTAATTAAAAATACCAACAATAATAACTATTAAATAAAATTCTGTACGAATTTTAAATCCGTATCTGCACTTGATTTGGGAGGCGTGAAAATCACACCAGATTCTCTCCATAAATATGTCACCGGAAGCGGTGATACCAAAAACAGGTCAATTGTTTGCTTTGTGTTTTTTCGGCTGAAGAAAAAAGGTTGAACCATGAACCTCAAAAAGCATGGCAAATGTATGACACAGACGGTGAGAAAGGTCAAGGAAATCATTGCAGATCGATCCATTAAACCTGAGCACACACTTGTTAGCTCAGAGCCAGAGAATGTGGACAAAAAGAGCTCTGCCTTTGCCTTTGCCTTTGGCTTCGGGTGGAGAAAGAAAGGGCGCTCATGCATTCCAGTTTACATTGGCGACCAAGGGAAGAAATTCGTAATTCCTACTGTTTATTTGTCACATCCCCTGTTTGGCACTCTTCTTGAAAAGGCCAAAGAAGAATACGGTTTCGGGCAAAGAGGGGTTTTAAATATTCCATGCGATGTAGAGGAATTTGAGCTGATTCTATGCCTGATCCGCTGCACTCAGTCGTCCTCTTAACAGAGAGACGGAGAGTCCCTGAGGTCACAGTGCCTTGCTTTGCCCTCAAGATCATCTTACATCTAGTCCTGCGACTGCATAGGTATTATCAATGTCTTTTTTGCAGAATTTCCGTCAAGATCTTGGATAATGTTCGAATTCTCAGCGAATAATGTATAGCAATTTGTTTCAGCAGCCTTCTTGTAAGTATTCTGTGACGATGACCTTCAGAAATTGGTTTATCTGTACGCATGCATAGCCGCCTCAGCCTGTTAAAGAATAAACCCTGTTAAAGTATAAATATAACTTTATTCTGGATATGATATCCATGTCAAAAAGTATGGAATCTTTACAAGAAAAAGTTTTGGTTTCATTTTAGCAAAGAATCAATGCTGATAACGCAAACTGTATATCTTGTGAAGATACTCATGGTTCGGTCATATGGCTAATTGATCATTTGGTAGGTGTTTTCTATGGGTTACTGTACGATACTTCTATAATGGTGATCTCTATGTCAGTTTCCATTTAGCTTTGTATCTTAATATAATTATCTAATATTTATGGGTTAAATTTGATTCCTTCTACCATCTCTATTTATGTTTCTTTATAAATTTCTTCTACTTCTATTTTACTTGAAGTCTAAGGATTTGATCCCTTGGCATGCAATAAATCCACAAAATTTTTCAAGTATATACAAAATTTAGAGACAATATGGATCTAATATCATCCATTTCTAGAATTGAAGCAAATACATTCTACTAGTTATCAACCTCTCACATTCCCTCTTCGATTTTAGAACTAAATAAATCTTGTTTATTCATTTAATATGTTAAATTAACATTTATTGTTCAATTATCAATTCCTAGTTGTTTTTTCACTTTAACATAGGTTAATTCATGTTGAGTTGATTAAGCTTATTTAATTAGCCCAAATTAAATCTCTAGGGAAATATTATTTTCAATCACATGATTTGGTGAACTCTCTTGATCTTGCACCCCCTAGGGTTTAACCGTTGGGTTCATATAGGTTCACTACTTTTAGGGTTTCAAATTTGTTATTTTTGATTGCATTATTATTATGTAAATCCTCATAGGGTTTGTGTTCTTATCTATTGTAGTTTCATTGATTATATTTCTTTCTATGGTTTTTGCCTTACTTTGTGAGCTCCATTTTTGTCCACCCCATCCACCCTTTAGCACCTTGTTAGGGCTCATTTCAAATTTGATACATCACTTATATTTTTGATTTTTAATCTAATAGTTTCTTAGTATGCACCATTGATTATGCAATGAGATATTCGTGATTTTAATCTTCCTTTGAGGAGTGCTTGCTTAAACCACAACATGATTGGTCCCTCTACCAAAACTAAAATCTATTTAGATGCTAATGTTGACAACAATGAGGATGATTATGATTATGATTTCCATGCTAAACAATGAGATTTTGATAATAAATTTGCTAGTTTGCCTCATGCAAAAAGTCATACACAACTAACATACATGATTCATAACATATTTATCAACAAGCCACAAGGGTTAGAGGCCTTACACGATATGAGTGCTAAGATTGCTTCATTTACCATTTCTGGATGCATGCTACTTCCTATCCCTTATCTGGACCATAGTTCCATCTTCTACCATTATCCCTTCCATTATCATTGCTTAACTCCACAATATTAATTCCACTTCCCATAGTTCCCTCTACACAATATCTATCCTTTTTCACTTGCATCCCTTTCTATAGTCTTCCTTCTAACTATGTACTCCTTCCAAGATAACCACATTCCACATTATCTTTTACACCTTTATTCTTATTTCATATACCATTACCCAACCTACCATATCCACTATCCCTCCCACTTATGCCATTTCTACTTCCACCACTCACTCTTCAATCCATGACTCCATTTACAGGCCATGCATACTATCCATTATAATTCCCCTTAAGACATACCTCTTTTACAATCTATTACCTCTTTCATACCACATACCAACTATATCCATACCTACACCCATCAGGGTGGACCTAAAACTTCTCTTGTTACCCTTCCTTTATTGGACCTAGATGCACACATGCAAAAGATAGATCATGTAGAAAATATAGTAGATTCAAGAACAAATGAACAAGATAGTGAGGAATTCAAGGATGCTCTACATGCATCCCTATCTTATGAGACTGATACACACCCTCTTCGATGGACTTTACATGACACTATTATTTTTAATTAATGATGACAAGGGTGTACCAAATAAACATATGCGATCTTTACTAGCTCTTGTGTAGACATTTAAAAAGAATTATGCTATTGACTAGCTCTTTTCACTTATTTAAGGGTCCATCAATTCAATAGAAGTGGATCTAAACCAAAGCTATAAAATGGAAAGCATAAGAAGCCAAAACTAAAAGAAACTTGAACAAAGAGCCCCATAATTGAAAGAATAACTTCATTCAAACAAAAAATAAAAAGTAAAAAAAGATTAATGAAAAATTAGTTTCATGCACAAAAGACTAGTGTGAGCAAAAAAAACTTCTTGTGGTGCATCCAATACCGATTTATGCTCCATAACCACAAGTGTAGAAACAAGAATTTTGGGTCAAGAGAGACATGCCTAATGTAACACCCATTGAAAATGTGTTTATGCCAAGTATAAATGATTATTGAAAGTAGAAATGTTCGCATATAATTGAAGAGAAAGTAAAGAAGAATGAGAAACAAAGACAAATGAAGATACATACGATAATTTTGCTGGGATAATAATGATATTTTAGATCAGGATGATCCTTCCTAGTTTGTTCAATGATTCATTAACATCCACAACTTATATACTTTTATTTCTAGTTTGTATATTTCCATTTTCTCATTACATTTTAACTTTTGGCCTTTTTTATTGAGACTCATTTTTTTTGCTTTTTATACTCATTTCACCTTCCATATCTAGTTTCATATTTTGATTTCTCCCACTTTGGGGGAATTTTATTTCCCTTTTAACTTACTTGCTTACAACTGCTTTGACTATTTATCTTGCATACCTCATTCTTATGTTTGCCCATTTTTATTCACATCGGTTTCTTTAATTCTCCCTTCTTTCCCACTTTTATGATTGTTTTACATCCTTATGAATAATTTTTACCTTACAAGTTTTCTTATTTTTTTCAATCCTACATGATTACAAACCCATACCTTATGCCAAATTATATACTACTTTGATTATTTGATGCCCTTATTTATGTCCTTTTGCACATACTCGGATCATATACTTATGCCATCTCATTATTTATGAGTCTTATTAGCATATTATCTCTATATCTCTCCTATGTGCCTATGCTTATTGCCTACATATTGTGTGGCCACATTGTACCTTCATTTCCATATCGTCTTATTAAATTGGGGAGCAACATGGCCCCCATCTACACCAACATTATCTTATCACACTTCTAGAGTTATCCTTCTAGATTGGGAGTGCCTCAACTCAAGATCAAATACATGTAATATGAGCTTACACATACTAATAATTTAGGCCTCACTTGCCGAAGGATATTCAATATAATCTTAGTAAATCTAACATTAAATGCACTAACTAATTAATTATTCTTTGTTTTAATATCATAAATAGGTTCGTAAGCCTTCAAATGACCAAAGTGATCATTTTGTTCAATAATATCCTTCTTAGCCTATTGAATAGATTGCTAGGTAATAGCCAATTCTTGATAAATATATTCAAGGTTCTCACAACTATAAACATTAACAAGGACATCCTCTCTTGGATACACGGGATATTCAAAATCATCATAGTAAAATAGATTAGGGGAAGATAAACTAGTATTAAAGGAAGTCATCATAAAATTGCCTCCACCAAACATCCATTTTATGATTTTATTAAATACATACTAGTTCACGTATATATTTCAAGATTACGTTCATGAAGAGAACATTCTCCATCAAGGGAGAACAAACAGTAAAATGCAATCTTAATATTTCACTTCTTCCTTGGAATGTGCTCTACAAGATCACAACCAACACTTCATAGCAACAAAATATATTTAGGATCAGGTTAATAGAGTTTCCTTCTCATGAAAAGGATAAACCTTGAAGAATCATAAGTACCTTAAAGGGGAGAACAATTTGGGTTTAGGTCACCACTAGCAAAGTCTCACCAATGCAAATGGTGCAAAATATAGAAAAACCTTCAAATATTCCTTGGAAATGATGTCATTTGTTGGTGTAAGTTGGGTAGTTGAGTAAATGTGGTAATTGAAATGCTATTTGTAGGGGTCTTGGATGAAACAAACTTTGGAATGCAAACCAAGGAGTTGAAATGTGAACCTAGGAATCGACAATGGAGAAAATGACAGAGTTTTTTTTTGGTAAATAAATATTTAAACAACACCAAAAATCCCCAAAAATAGAAACATTTTTTGGTTTAAATTGAGGGGATAATAACACTATGGGTATCAAATGAACTAAGTAATCTTCAAACTCTAGTAATAAATTTTCATAGAAATATGGTGTTGTTTGTTGGTATAACTTAATAGGTTATGAATTATAAACAAATAAAATAACATAGCTATAAAAAATCAGGGCCTGTTAGAAACATAAGACATTGAGAGGGGGGGTGAATCAGTTGTATATTAAAACCTTAAAACCCCCATTGACCTTTAAACCCTTATTAAGCATCCACATGAATGTAAACACATGAAACATCAACACATCAACAACCATACACAATTGAGCACTAGATTGTGGAAAACCCTAATCAGGGAAAAACCATGATGAGGATTAACTCACATATATATGAATAACAACATCGATTACAAAAGGATTATTGCTGGAAATGCTCACTTCCCAAAGGACTCATTGTCCAAAAGAAAGAAGGGCTCACTACTTGGATAGAAAGAGAATAAAAAGAAACTATTATAGGGAGGTTCACTACCTCAGAGCAACAAGAGAATCCACCACAACAACTCTACATATGCAATCTTCAACTCATTGCCTCTAGCAACTTCAGGCAATTTGAAATATCAACAACTTCTTCTCACTACTTCCAGTAGTCATAGGCGTTCATGCTCATACTCAAATCTCAACACTTGATCACACTTACATCATTGCGCACCACTCAGTACACCACACACTTCTCCAACAATTGACCTTGCATATATATCAGGTCCATAACCTCAAACAATCTTCTCCAAGTCAGCTTATGAAACACATGCACCTCAAACGTGCAACTACCAAATAGGTTGGAACCAAACACCTCCGTGTTGGAAAGAAGTGAAGGTAGATCACACCAAGGGTTAACCAGGGCCCAGATCTACACTAAAACGCTACACCAAGCTTCCATAATCCACAAAGCACATCTATAAGTAACACTAACACACTAGGTTGGCCAAACTGACATTAATGCTACCAAGCAACTACATACACACTTCACCAGGTCCAAAAACAACTTGCGGACCACTTACCAACATCACACAACATCTTGGAATATTCCAACACCAACAAAATATTCAAACATACTGGCGCAACCACATGCAACTGAGAATATTGTCATCCTGTGCAACCAATCAAACTGCCACTGAGACACAACTCATGAACCAAGCTTGCAGAATAGTTGAACACCAAACTTTCCAAGGGAAGATAGATACAAGGAATATTAGCATATTCCCAAATCCATGAGACAAGAAACTTCAACACAAAGAAATGCAAAGCAATTCCATTTCTCCCAAACAACCTTCTTCGCAGGAAAAATACTCTCAAACACATCTTCTACTATCACATGATCCAAAACCTAAAAACTTGGATATAATACCTCTGAACACTTTTGAACATCACACCCAAACCACATAGGCACATCTTTGAGCATGAAGAAATGCGGAGCACAATACATAACACACCTTTGTCACCGTGTACACTCTTTATGCAAATTTTCTCAAAAGCACTTGGAAACCAAGTGACCATGATGCATCTGCAACACCTATTCACCACCACAAACACCTTCTCATCATAACCACACTAGAGGTTGACATAGGTTGACAACAATTAATGACAACATAGTGCAACAATCTTCCCCTTTGTCATTGATGGCAACACTTACTCAAAACCATCAACAACAAAAGAAACAATGATCTCCAACTCTCAAGTAACTCTCCTCCTTAATTCAACTCTCCACTTCTCTCTCCACTACTCCCTTTCTCTTGAGTTTTTCAGACATCACTCTTCTAATGTCACATAATTTCACATAGGGTCAATTCCACATTTTAGCACTTTGCCTAGCATTTATGACACCTAAACACATTAATGACAAAAATCCCATGGGTTAGAATTTGACAAATCTAGCTCCATGTGGATCAATGGTGAAGCAACAACAACTTAATGACACATTTCTCGAAAACCTATGATTTGGATGCCTGCGCGGCGCATGAATGTTTGTGCGACACGCTAGCGTCCTGGCGGTTTTCCGAGTTTGAAATGGGGAATCTCGAATCTTGAATCTTGACATGTGTCTCAACAATCATATTTTTGGGTGTAACGACTCTTTACCACCCTTGCATGCAACAAATCCCCTCATTTGCTCTCATTTTTGGGGGTTTTTCATTCATTCATTAAAGCTTCTCTCTTCAACTTCAATCTCTTATTAGCAACACTTCTACAAGCGAAGCTGTGCCGGACTGAGGTCCCTCCAACAACCAAAGCTCTCTAGCAAGCATTCAACGGTGTTTCCATGTGTTCAAGAGGGGGCCAAGACCTGTTGGTAATGCTCTCTCACTTTTGTCTATTTGCGAATAGATTAGATCTCTTTATTCATTTACTACTTGGTGGTGCGAGTTCTACTCTTGAAGCGGGTTTTGCTGTCACCACCGCCTTTTTCCATTTCGATTACACTCTCTTTCTATCTGGCTGTCTGTGGAGGTGGGAACACCAAAGTGGGGGTCTGACTACGACAGGACCCTATACAGCCCCAACATTTTCCCCTTGTTTGTCTTGTGTGTAGGTTGCAGAGCAGGGCTTGGAGAGAAGACTCGGGCATCCAGTTGAGGGTAAGTTTTCTCCAAGTTCTCCTTGTACTTTCTCATAGTTTTTGTTCTCTATCTTATTGTTCTGTTAAACAAACCTTAGATCTGGGCTAAGATGTGAAACTATGGTTTTCCCACCGGAGTTCCTGAGTTCTTTGTTGCTTAGGACACCAACGTATCATTTGGACACTAGCATGCCACGCTGGCATCATGAATCCATGCTATCATCCTTTGGCTAAGAGCCTCTTTGTCAGAGGTAGAAATCTAGAAGTTTCGCTCTCTCAGAATCTGAAGTAGTCTTCTCTGATAGTTAACATGTATACATTTCCTTTGCAATTTCTTCATTCAACTTACATTGAGGTGGATAAGGGTAGTTCATTCCCTGAGATTCTCTTGAGAACAAAGAGACTCGTGTACAATGAATCCCTCTTATCTCACAACTCTCTCCATTTTTTTCAGGTTTCTCTCCCCCTTTGACATAAAATATTTGTGAATGTTCCACCTTCAACTTCAATTGACACTCTTCGTGCAACTTCTACCAAATTGTTATCACCCAAAGTGATAGAAGACATTCTATTAGTCTCTAAGGAAAAAAATCAACCTATGAAGAACCTATGTTGTATGAGGCACTCGAGTCAACGATCCAAGATGGAGTTGATGATGACACAATGATAAGTAGAGCCTTGCCCTTAATTTTCTATTTACCTTTTTCCTCTTCCTTAGTAAATTATTGAGTTATTGAGGATTCTTTGATAGATTCAAGGACCCATATGTTGTGATTCTCAAGAATATGTGAGAGGTGGTCACTTTTCTTCTTCATATATTTATGCCCATCATGCCCAAGTTTCTTGTAATAGGAACACTTAAAATTTTCTTTCTTAGGTTTCCCTTGGTTTAAAGAAGTTCTAGAGTTGGTTTTGGAGGATTTTGGTTTCTGATCTTTCTTGGTCTCCTTATCCTATTGAGTGTTTTTCTTATTCCTTTTGTTGTTTCCCATTAATAGCAAAGAGGGCTTGAGGTTTTCTTGAATTTCAATGTGCCTATCTGTATTAAATTATCCTACTCTCTAGTCAAGTTAGCAATGTAGTTATCTAGAGAAGACATATTTCATGTTGTCCCAAGAGCCCTTTTGGTGGAGTAGAAGGTAGATACAAACATAGAGTGTTCAAGACCTAATTTGGAGAGTATATAAAGAACTAACTAATACATTTTTCTGTATTAAATTGCTAATCCAACCTTAGTGATTTGAACTTAGTGAAGAAGTCCTCTAGAGTGTCAAAGGAACTAGGACTCAAACTTATGAGCTCATTCTCAAACTCACAAGGTCTCTCATTTCATCTACCTTTCCAAAGAGTTTTGCAAGCCAAAATTCATTGTGTGTATTCAAGGACTCTACATGAAAAACAAGTTTAGGAGATATATTAAAGCACAAAAATCTAAAGGTTTGATCTCATTGATTAAACCATTTTTCTTTAGCTTTGTTAGCAACATGTTCTTTCTTAGTGCCTATTGTCACCCTATACAACCCTTTGTTCTTTAGCATAAGTTGTAATTTTAGTTTCTACTCATGATAGTTAAAGGGTGTTAATTGGCATGACAACTTGTTTTAAATTTATTTTTAGAAACTAAGTTTTTGTAGAAAGTAAAAATGTAGAAATGAAGAACTGAAAGGAAAGTAGGAAGTGCACACATGACACAACACACAACATCCCTCTTGATTCAATATTGGATGCCCCTAGATTTTGAAAATTTATATGTTTAGTGCTTAGACAAATTCAATGGGATGAAAAAAGGAACTTTATAATTTTAGGGTGATAACATTTCTAATGGATTTAGCATAAAAAATAATGAAATTAATTAAAATTTGCAAAATGCATTCAAAAATTAGATTTGGAGAATAAAGAAGGGGTTGGATTTAAGCCCTCACTAGTGGGAACCACATGGTTTTAACCCTCATGTGACCCTACCATGCGACAAAGGGCTAAAACTTTCGTAGCTCCTTCCATCTCGATGCACCAATGTGACTATAGATCAATCAGAACATGCCAATTTCCCACAATAATTAAAATCACAACCTCTACACAATGTTACAAAGACAATACACAACAAGTTCAACAATGCATGCACTATCGTTAATAGAAACTATGCAATTTTACCATAGCGCCATTTGAATCAAAAGATGCTTTGATACCATGTGAGAACCCATGTATATATTGGAAAAATGTTAGTATTGGTTGAGCCGTGAGAGATAAACAATTGAATACTTCTGCAATATTAAAAATGAAAGCATGCAATGCAAATAGGATTGAACTTGATAGCTAGATTGAATTAACTCACAATAATATGCACATATATAGTGCAGAGGAAAAACAAGTGCTGCCTAAAATAATAGTGAAGGATCCTAAATATAGACATGTAACTCCACTAATCTAACTTGGCATGAGACCTCCATGCATCTCTAAGTAAAAAACACACCTCAACAAGCTTAATGATGGGGTCATTGTAATCCTCATCATTTAATTTATCAATCCAAGGCAGTGTCCATGGCTATTTACAAGAGAGAAAGTAGAAAACTTGCTTGACAGTCTATTCTACTTGCAGAAATAAATCCTATTTGCATGAAAGGGAACTAATATAAGGCACAATTGCATGAATTGAAAAGACTAAACTACTTCACACTTGCTAGAAATGAAAAACTTTCTTGGATTCAAATTTAATCTAGAAATCTAGAATTACATTGTTGGAAAATGAAACTAGATCTATCTTATTTCCTCAGGCTGAAACAATCCTTTCTAATCCCCTCCCTTTGATCAAATGATTAAATTTTATTTATAGAATTCATATTCTATATTTATCCAACCAATCCACTAAGAATGTGAATCCAAGATCCTATTTTTGATGGGTTGTTTACAAAACTTAAAGAAAATTGAAGTTGCTGTCCTCCATCACGCCACTTTTGTCTCAGTCATTTTCTAACACATACTATTATTTCCCTGCTACAAATCACGCCAAATGCTCAAAAGGGTTTTTAGCCCTTCAAATATAATTTCCAGATCATTTTTATTTTTTTTAATTTCGTTGAGAAATGAGGGAGATATTGCTGTTTTACTGAGACTGCATTTTTCACAATTTCTGGGCGCTTGATTTTTAGGGAACCTTCAGTTCTCCATGTGAATGAAGGGATTTTTCTTTAGTTCAGTTGACTAAATCATTAATCCTTAGCATGAATAACATTCTATAATCATGCAACACCATTTGATTGATGTGGTAACTTGAGTTATCTTTGGTTGGAAAAAGGAAGCATGAAATTTAATAACTGTGAGAGATCTTAAAGCTCAACACGAAACAAATACTCATCCCATTAATTTAGGAATGAATGATGCTCCATGATTTTGCATGAATGTAGGAGTGTGCTAGGATTCTTCTCTATCTTCTCATTATTTCTTCAAAACCTTCTAAAGCTTTCAAGAGTTAACTGCTTCAAGTGTCTAGAGCTCTCTGCTACAAGTGTCTATGAAGCTTCATCTTACCATGAGTTATTTAATAATTCATTTATCTGCATTATATCATTTTAAACACTTCATGGAGAAATATTAGAGGCAATTTGGATCACATTTAATTACTAAATATAAATCAAATCTTTACTTTATATTCTACTTTAAACAAGCTAAAGAATTTTCAATCATTACTCAAATCCACTTTAGCACTAATGTATTAAGAAGAAATAGATGATTTTCTTTGATAAAATATGAGACAATTTATGGTCTCATCACTTAACTCCAAATATAGGAGTAATCCATGTGAAGAACATGTGTATAGGAAATATTCTACACTAACAAGTGGGTGGTGTTGGAAAATGGTCAGTGCTCTCCTTGGGATTCATGACATGGACTAAATGCCTCCCATGGATCCGTTAACTCTAGCGGTTGTATTGGGCATTAACAAGTCAATCTTTTGGTGCAATGACAATCATGGAGCCAACAATTGGTATCAGAGCCAAAGGTGCCGGTTTGAATCCCCTCGGCTTGCACTGAGGGGGAGATTGTTGGAAAATGGTCAGTGCTCCCCTTAGGATTCGTGACATGGACTAACTGCCTCCCATGGATCCGTTAACTCTGGTGGTTGTATCGAGCATTAACAGGTTGATCTTTTGGTGCAACGACAACCATGGGGCCAAAATAGGTGGATCAATATTTTCTCTTGTGAATAGACATTTCCCCATGGGTTTTCAAATGTAGTTGTGGGGAGGTCTTGTCTTATGTGGTTACCCAATTTAGAAGCACCATTTGAAAGTTTTCGCCTTCACTTATCAACCTTTCAAGGATGCCATCTTTGTTTAGATTTATAATTCATTCCATTAGATCCATCATCTCTAATTTATGGAAAAGAGTTTTGGAACCTTAGGGAACACTTGGGTTGTGATACTAAGGTTCCTTGCTCCTCATTTGGATTGGGTTGTTTGGAGGATCCACCTTGTGTAGAATAGTATGTGTTTATATTGTGGCATATCTAGGGTGTGTAATGGTTGTGCCATTCTATTTTTTCTTATCATCATATGATGGATATAAGAGGTTGATGTGTGGATGTAAATGGTACTAATTTAGTTTATATTTGGTGGGTTGCAATCTTGACCAAATGTTGGGGTGATTTTTTTTATAGGTGCAAATATATGGGTGGGGTTTTACTTCTTAAACTTTAAATCAAGATCTTATGTTTGTAGGATGTTGATATCCTACTTAGGACAGGCTTAGTTCCTAAGTGAAGATATGTGGGATAGTTTCTTTAGAGGTGTTTGTGGTAGATTTCTTTCCCTCCACACCTAAAGGAAATTGTGGGCTAAAGGATAAGATGCCCTCATTGGTAAAGACATTGAGAGAAGCTTTTCAAAAAATCTCATTGTTTGTATACTTATTTCCCAAGACAAATTCTTAGTGCATTTCTTTGGTTGGTGGACAATTACATGAATATTTTGGGCACAAAACAAAACAAATTGAATGCTAGTCTAAAATAAGAAACTATCTTAAAAAATGGAGAACTCCCATGCTAAAAAGAATTACTTGTTTAAAAAATTATAATTATATTATATTAAGATAGATCTCAAATTTATTGATTTTGAATATTAAAATAAAAGCATTCTTAAAATTCTCTACACTACATTTAAAAATACGTTTTTAAATATTTAAAATAAAAGATAACATGAAAAAATAAATATATATTATCTTATAAAATTAATATGACAAGAATCAATTAAAGTCCAAAAGTTGTGTTCATAAAAATTCAACTCAGTTTCTCTTAACTACACTAGAATGTCCTAAGCTCTTTCCCATGTGCAATTGAAATGTAGAAGTTTAAACTTAAAAAACAAACAAAAAAAACTTAAACAAAACTATCAAAGTCAATGAGCATGTTTACATTGAGTTGATATATACATCTTCAGTGATTTTGCATTAATTTCTCGTGGACGTTGAGGAGTTGTGTAGAGTGTAGCCATCATTTTCTTCTCTTTCATTGGTGAGACTGCGTTCTACTCTTCCCGTGATTGATGGGTCTGAGAGATTCAGTTTGACTGGGTTTCCTGGTTATGAGTAAACTGTCAAAGAATTTGACTCCATTGGATAAGGGAAGAATGAAGTTTTGTTTGGTTCATCATCTGTATTCAAATGAATCGTCTCCATCCTTTTCAAGGGAGTCGTGTTCCAAACTCATCTAAGAACCACCTCTTGACAACGCCAATGCCTATCTTCATGCAACAATTTGACTCTCATCAGAAATTACTATGCAAACAAAGATAATGGTTAAATATGGGTCACAAAACATAACAGAAGACAATTTATTAGTTGGTTTCCTCTCTTGGAGGGTGGAAGACGAGTAAAACCACCACCATGCTGCATGTTTATCTTGGCTTTTAGCAACACCCCCAATAAGTTACGAGCCTTAGTTATGAAGTTTATCTTGAGTGGAAGGATTGAAGCCTTTTTTTTAAATGAGAAAGGGTAGGTGAAATTCTCAAACAACTGCTCGAGAACTTGTAGATGTGCAAGATTATAAAATTCATCTCTTCTTGAGATTTTTGACTCAAGTTTTGATGGTGAGGTTCTCCTTTATTTCGAGAATAATGTCAATGTTGGTATCAAAAAGATTTATTATGCTTCTACTTGTAAGTGTGTTGGTGATGGTAGCTATTTATGTTAGTAGAGGAGTTGTGGATGTTGATAAATAAGGCTAAACTACTATAAGTCGTAACTTCTACAATTGTATGCAAATTTAAAATTTATTTTTATAATGTCGTAAATTGCATCTTATACAATTTCACACTACATACATTTTCCTCTTTAGATAAACTAAGATAAATATGCTTTCTCACAAACTAAAATCATCTCTCGCCATCTGACACGCCCAACTTCTCGACTGTTGACTTCGATTTTCACATGGACCTATGTACATCGTGAGGACGTTCGTGATTCATGATAGCATCCTATGAAAATTCGCGACTGAGTTGGTTGTTGAGATGCTACACTTGCTGCATTTTGGAAGCGTAATGCCTCTGCCAACCTGCAACCTTGTCGGGATTCGCTCGGGTAGACCATTTGAACCAAAAAAATCCATTTTTCTTGAAAATAATGGATTCATTCTTCAACACATTCATTCCAACTCTCTTCTTCACCATTCTACAACGTTTTTCTTGAGCATACACAACTTTCTCCATTTTTCTCTACATGTACATCTTGCAAAGAGCTCTTCTACAGATTTCAGAGTAAACTCCATTGTTGCAACACGAGCTTATCTTGCAAGGAAGCCATTGTCATCTTGGAGGTTCTTGTTGCTCCTTTGTTGCACCAACAATGCTTTCTTTTGTGCTTGAACAAGGTAACTCTTCAAGAATCTTTATTGAGCATATTATCTATCTTTGATTAACATATGGTTTTCTTTATCTTTTCATGTCTATTTTTTATTATCTTGTCTAAGGCTATCCATGGAGGTGGAAACACCAATACGAGGGTTTGACTGAGGCAAAATCCTATACAACCACCTAAACATTTCTCTTTGGTCTTGTGTGTGTAGGTGCAAGTGGAAGAACTTTTTTTGAAGCAAGCTTGAACTTCATCAAGTGCTTCTGATGATATCTAAAACCTCTCCTTGTCATTTTTGTCTCATTTCCATTCAACATCTTTATTTATGTATCTTTAATTTTGTATGTTCATATTTTGCACCCCTTTCACATATGGAAATTTGTGCATAGTGATTTGTGTCCTTTTGTGATAATTCCTATTTTCTGTCCATATGAGACACTAGTGCAACATGCTATCATTCGACAACCACTTTATTGTCCTAGACAAAGAGCTTGTCGAGTTGTCCATAAGACCTTTGTAGCTTGCACTTTCGATTTTTGATGTTTGAAATGCCTAGATAATTTATGCACTTTGTTAAATTTCACATTATTCTATTTCCAATTCACTTGAGTCGTGTCAACTAAAGTAGTGGAGGGACATTTTTTTCCTTGAGATCTCATCATCTTGAGGGTAAAAAATTTACCCCTCTACAACTTTGTAAACAAGAATTATCATAAGATTAATTTATGTGATTGCATAAACCAACGATAAGAAATAAACAAACAAACCATATCGACACAATATTTATGTGGAGAAATGCTTTAGACAAAAAAACCCACATGAGAAAGAAGACAAGCATGCATTAATATTCAAATATGAGATACATCCACACACTAAAATTCTCTTTACAGTAACAATAGTTCAACAACACCTATGTACCTATAAAACAATCTCATCTCAAACTATCATTTCATGTTTGAGGTTCATGTTCTTATGATTTAGGAGGATTGCGGTGACATGTTGTCAAAGAGTATGCAAATGTTGGTGTTGCATGTGTGGATCATTGTGATTGTTGTCGATACTTCATGTTTTGATCATTTATCACACCTTGATATAGTGTTGATTGGTAGACTTGATATGCTTTGACATGACCCATGTAGTGGGAGTTCTTGGATATATATGTTCTTCATTGATAGGTTTGATATAGGGAGCTTGTGATTGCGGTTTATGGGTTGCATATGTTGTTGGCATGAGTTTATTGATGTTATTGATACCTTGGAGGTATGGATGATTGGATGCATTAGCATGGGTTGTGGATGTTATTTTCGATCATGTGGGTTTCTCACCTTTGATAATAGCTTGTTTGGAGTCTTTTTTATCACTTGCATTTGATGCTTGTGTTCTTGGATTGGTGTATCATCACCTTGGCATGTTCCTTTTCTTCCATAGGTGGCACATTGGAGGATGAGAGGAGTCCTTGCTTGAGATGGTGGTCATTTTGGTTTTATTGTAGGTATTATGATGGAGAACAAGAGCATGTTGGAGATTCATGTGGTTTCATGTATGGCTATGGTGATGCATTTCATTGATTGACCCTTATGCAATGCATACAACAAGTGGGAGAATGTTGGGATATGGTGTTGTATAGCATTGCATAAAATGTTATATTTTAATGTTGTAATTAAATAATTATTTAGTTGCAATGCATCTAGGAGGTGTGGTTAATCATACTAGATAATCATATGGGGCCCACTTTATGTTGTATTATAACATTGGATTATTATTTACCGTGTGAGAGACATGAGATAATAATTTAAAATTGGGAAAATATTTAATAAAGTGAAAACTTAGTACCCGATATTAAATGAGGGGTCAATGGTTTTGTATTCACATAGTTTTTTGGTACATGGTTTTATCTTACTACATGGTTGTATTTGTGTGAGCTTGAGGCTATGAAAACAAGCACAT
>VDFB02047643.1:0-26046 GCA_007258455.2 Sequoia sempervirens | reverse complement strand
CATTGTCTTCTTGATTGGTGTTCCTATTTGCTGGACATTGGTTCCTTGCTTGTGGAGTCTCACATCTCAGATTTGGAGGACACATTTGAGGGGTTATCTCTCCTATTTGATGAAATTATTACACAAATATTTTCAAACCATTTCTATCTTTGGATATTGTTCAACATTAGTTTCTAGTGGTACCTTGTTTGTCACCTTCTATTGTGATTGGGCATGTTCCTAATTGGTTCATGGCATCATTTTCCAAGGTCTTGGTGATACATGAGAATATTTCAGAGACATCATAATACATGTTCATGCTTCTTTCTTTTAGTTCCCATCCAAAATGGGAAGCGTACCTTCATTTGTACTTGGTTTTGTTTCTTCCAAAAGGGAGACATGTTTGTCGACATTGGATTATTTTTTGTCTTCAAGCACTTACCATCTTTGTAGGTGATTAAACATTGTGGTGGGGCTATATAGTCTCTTTCTTTCCCTCTTATGGGGGGGAGAATTGATTGTATATACATGATGTATGTAGTCCTTGGAGGGTGTGATTGAGTCCTCCATCCATGCATCATTTTTGTTTTTATTTTCTCTCTTTTGGAGAGGGGTTTTTTCCCACAAGGTTTTTCTCCTTTTCTTTGGTTGTGAGAGATTTTTTGTTTTGCATTGTAGTTATGCATGGGTACATAACATGTCCTCATAGCTAGGACCCATATTACATCTTCATTCTCTATAAGTTTGCACTTAATGGGGGGTGTTAGTGTGTTAAGTTTTTCACTTAATGTAATTATTTCGGGTGGTTTTTTCTCGTAGAGTAGTTTTCTTGAACGTGTTTGATATTTTCATGGCTATAAAAGCCTACATAGTATGCATTTTTATCATCTCATTTTTTCACTCTTTTATGGTGAAATAACATATTTTCTTCTTTCTATTTTATGCAGGATTTTTTTGTTGCAAATGGTACTCTTGGGAGGTTGATGACTCCAACACACACACACACACACACACACACACACACACACACACACACACACACATATATGAATTTAACATCCTTCTAGACCCATTAACCTTCATAATTAGATGACACATATCTTTAGTTGTAAATATGGCTAAATCTTATAATGAATGTCTAGTGGTGTTAGTGTGCTATTAATGGCATGTTATTGAACAATTTTGATGTTCACTTAAGGCCTTTTGTTTTAAAGCGTTTAACACCCTATTTTGTTGCTTATTCTATCAAAAATATATGTCTCCTCAAGGATTTACTTTAGGTGGATTATGTTCTTGGGGAAAATATAAAACTTATAAGTAGATACCTTGTACGGAAAGCAAAGGTGTGGAAACACTTTCCTAATGCCAAATCCAAAGGGAAGAATGCAATGCAGGGCTTTTAATTTTTTTTTTCAAATTACAATCCAATTGAGACACACATGAAGGAATAACATAAATAGAGCCAATACACAAAGACAAATCAAAAAATAGATTTACGTGGGAAACCCTTACGCGAAAAATCCTAGTACACCAAGCTAAATCTCTTTGTATTATAGTAACAATAATTACATACAATCAGAAATACAACTCTCTGATGATTTTTCACTAGCTGCAACATTCACCGTTAAAAAACACTCTCAAAAAAGCTCTCTATCATTCGATAAACTCATCAATCTGTTCATTTGTTCAAAAAATAGAATCCAGGGTGATCCCATAATAGTGGTTTACAATTTTGGCCAACCGGACATCAAATTATTATTTTTAACTAAATCTCGCTACATTCTGCACCTATAGCTTAATTAAACTGTGGAGTATAATTTGAAGATGATACAAACCAGTCTCATCACTCCTTGTTCAGATTCCAAAATATTTTTTCAAAATTTTGGAATCAAATTGCACTTTTTCCATCTCCCACTTAAATTGTTTTTTCAAAAACAACATTTTTAAAAAGTGACGACATCGATAACGATAACTTTTTTCCATGAAGGATAAAATTATAATTCTTTCAAATTTAGATTCAGAATCTTCGATATCTAGTGCTTCACTTGCTAGATATTTTTATTGAATATTTTTCCTTAATCAAGTTTCCAAAGTCAAACAAATTACAATTCATAATAACACGACAGATAACGCAGAACTTGTTTTGTATATGTCAAAATTTTATTTTATTTTTTTGTTGATCAAGAACTTCAATACATTCCAGTGCACTCATATTTTCATTTTTTTATAATCTTCTGGCCTTTTCCACATGTGAAGAACAAAGAAATTCATTTTCGATGAAAACCTATGTTTAATAAAACTTAAAAACAAATACATAACAAAACCAAAAAATATTAAAATTATATTCATTGATGTAGCTTTTCCTCGAGGGGAAATATATGTAATCATTTTGAAAAATAAATTTTAAATGAATTCATTTGATCCCCCAAAAGCTAAATCAAAAGTGATTTTTATCAAAGATTTTGATAGGTGTAAAGGAGATGCATTTATAGGTATGGTTTAAAACTAGCGAGGTTCTATCAAAGGGGGTTTGATCTAAGGTGATTTGATCAAACCCTCTTCAATTGGAATCCTTAAAATGGAACTTTTTAAGGCTTAAATCATTATATTTTTTAAAAATATGTGATTTCAGCTAAAATATGTTCCTCTCAGGAATTGTAAACCACTATTATGATAGCACCCTCCATCTACTTTTAAATCTTTTGTGCATCCTTATCCACCAATGCCAACCATAGATAGCTTCCATTCGAGTCTTGATTTTTCCTTACATGTTGTTTTTCTAGTATTTCAACTGATGCATAAAATCAACCGTCATCATGCTTTAAAATTGCTTCCTATGATTGGTCCACGAAGCTCCACCTAGGATGGTCAGACTGGTCAAGAGCATTCAACTTTGTTGGCATATCGGTGAGACACTCATAGTGTCTCCCCGATGCCACAAAGTTTCTCTACCGGCATCGCTATAGCTTCCACGAGTTGGAAAGATGCTATATCAAATGTATAAGTCACAACGAAACCATCGATGTCCACTTCGATCCTATCAACAAAGCTTTCCCTTATTGGCGAGACTCATATCGAATGGAACAAGTCATATCGAATCCATAGAATCCATCGGCAAGACATACTGATGTCACCAAGACCTTATGTTGAAAACTTCAAGTCATGGGGCATGAGCCATTCGGCATGACTATCGCACTTCGGCAAGACTCACATCGAAGCAGAACTTCCACCGAATGTCACACTGTCGCCAAGACTCATGCCTATCACCATGACCTTTCACCGAGCTCCATCATGTCTTACCAAGTTGGCAAGACATAAGCCCTTTTCCAAGACATTTCTCCGAGTTACTAGAGTTAACCCGTAGACTTCTATTAGCATGACTTATTACTTTCGCTAAGAATTCTCAGTGAAGTCTTTTGTCACCGAGAAGTAACCACGAGGATACAGCCTATTCGGAAAGACTTAACTTCATCACTGAGACCTGTCCCCATGACCCATGAGTTACTTCGACATTCGCCTTGACACCTGAGAGCAGCCATTGTCTGTGAGACATTACATACTCGCTGGGACATCTCACCGAAGCCCTAGCGTTAGCCCGACGTCAGCGAGACTTACACCATTCGCTAAGACTTCTCCCTGACACCTGTCAGCTAGCCCGATTAGATCAACTGTTGCCCAGAGTTCTTCTGATCGCCAAAAGGTCATGCCAAACTCAAAAAGTCACAGTGATAGACTTCATTCGGCAAGACATCAACTCTGTCACAGTGATAGAATAAATTCAAGAGCTTCAGAATTGTTAGTCAGCCATACATCAACACTGTCACAGTGACTTTTCCCTTCAGGAGTTCCATGTCAGTAAGGATTGAGGCACATATTCCAACAAGCTCCCACTTGACGAAGATCTTACTAACACCTCAAGAGCATAACAAAACTACTGAGATTCATGGGCCAAGAGGCCCATTGAACTGGCACACCAACTGAACTTGTTTGTGCTCACAGGCTTTGCCAATGCATTTGCAACATTCTCCAGAGTATCCACTTTCTCCAAAGAGACCTTCCCATTCTCCACCATATCTTGTACAAAATGACACTATACATCTATATGTTTCATTCTGGCATGGAAAGTAGGATTCTTTTCCAAACATATAGCACTCTGGCTGTCATAGTAGATAGTAATATTTTCTCCATTAAAGCCAATGTTAGAACAAAAATGTTTTAACTAGATTGCTTCTTTACAGGCATGTGTAGCTGCCATGTATTCTGCCTCTGTAGTAGACAAAGAGACTACAACCTTCCGCTTACTCATCCAACTCACTGCACCACCATTCATCATGAAAATATATCAACTAGTGGATCTTTTGCTATCAATGTCCCTTGCCTAATCAGAATCCACATAACCTTGAATGCTGAGAGTCTTCTGTGATTCAACCAAGTTACCATGGTAACACAAAGCATAGTCGGAAGTGCCCTGAAGATATCTAAACACTCTCTTCATAGCATCCCAATGTGTTCTTCGAGGATTAGCCATAAACTGACTAAGAACTCCCACTGCTTGGGCAATGTCTGGCCTTGTACAGACCATAGCATACATGAGACTGCCAACTGCACTTGCATAAGGCACACTAGTCATGTCCTCCATCTTAGAAGAAGATTTCGGACAATCCTCAACAGATAGCTTTGTTCCCTATGTAACTAGAACAACTAGCTGATTACATTCAGTCATACAAAATCTCTCTAGAACAGTCATGACATATTTACTCTGACTGAGCCAAAGCTTTATGTTATTTTTGTCCCTAGTTATTGCCATTCCTAGAATGTACCCTGTTGCACCAAGATCTTTCATTTTAAACTTTGCAGACAACTGAGACTTAAGATTAGAAATCATTAACTTACTATTGCCTATAAACAACATGTCATCAACATACAGAGCAATAATGAGAATTTGATCACTTTCATCTTTGTAATACACACAATGATCACATTTTGATCTTACAAATCCCAAAGACAAGAAAAACATGTCAAACTTTTGGTACCACATTCTAGGAGACTGTTTTAAACCATACAAAGCTTTCTTCAACTTGCAAACCAACCTTTCCTTACCTTTTACCACAAAGTGCTTCGACTAGGACATATAAATTTCTTCTTCAAGATCACCATGAAGAAACGATGTTTTCACATCCATCTATTCAATCTCTAAATCATATGTTGATGGAAGTGACAAAAGAAATCTAATAGATGTTAGCTTAGCTGCAGGAGAAAAAATTTCTCCATAGTGAATTCCCTCTACCTGGGAATAACCTTTTGCAAACAGCCTCGCTTTATATTTTTCTACACTGCCATCTAGACTTATTTTCTTTTTGAATATCCATTTGCAGCCTACAGCTTTTCTACCTTAAGGCAATGGAACCAAACTCCATGTGTCATTCTTTTCTAATGATGCCATTTCTTCATTCATGGCTTCCAACCAAGAGTTTGAATCAAACATTTTAAATGCCTCCTTTACAGTCCTAGGTTCATCAGTGCTAGAAATTAAAGCATAGGCACAGGTAGACTCTATTAAAGAAAACCCATACCTTTCAGGTTGCTTTCTTTCACAAGTTGGCCTCCTCACAGGCTAAGGCTGATGTGGTTCTTCATCGTCTTCAAAACTTTTAGAACTGCTCGAGCTCTCCTCAGTATCAACTACATTTTTATTTTTCAATTCCTCTTTATCTAGTGTCTAAGGAATTACTACAACATCCTTTTCATTTTTTGATTTCTTCTCTGACTGCAGATCCAAAGTAGAAGGCTTCAGCTCACGAAAGATGACACTTCTGCTATGAAAAACCTTCTCAGTCTTAGGGTTCCAAAGCTTGTATCCTTTTATGCCAGCACTATGGCCTATAAATATACACTTTATAGCTTTGTTTTCCAACTTGGATCTCTTTTCAAATGGCACATATGCATATGCCTCACAGCCAAAGACACAAATATGTCTCAGAGAGGTCTTCTTTCTAGACCATGCTTCCAAAGGCGTCTTCTCAACAAGAGTAGAGTTAGGAGAGAAATTTACCAAGTAACATGTTGTAGAGACTGCTTCAGCGCAGAACTTCTCCTCTAAGGCAACACTGCTCAGCATACTTCGTGCTCTTTCCATTATCTTTCTATGAAACCTTTCAGCAACTCCATTTTGCTGTGGAGTATAAGGTGTGGTCGTATGTCTTTTGATCCCATGATCTTTAGAGTACCTTTCAAATTCATCTGAATAGAACTCACCGCCATTGTCAATCCTTAAACATTTAATTTTTCTACTAGTCTGATTTTCTACAAGGTTTTTAAATTCCTTAAATCGACTGAACACTTCTAATTTAATTTTCAAAAAATATACAAATGCTCTTCTTCAATAATCATCAATAAATGACACATAAGATTTTGATTTAGACAAAGAAGGGACATTCACTGGACCAAACACATCAAAATGTATATAATCAAGTAAACTAGAAGTTTTGTGAGGATTGGAATAAAATGAAACACGGTGTTGCTTTCCATATATGCAATGTTCTAGTTGGGCCACACAAATAATTTTTTCAGCATTAATTAATATTAGAGGTAACAAACAATTTTCAGCATTAATTGACCTTGTTCTGGTTGGGCCACACAAATCTATATGCACTAACTATAAAGGTTTAGTTGAAGAATGTTCTTTTGTCTTAAAATTGACTTTAGTTTGTTTACCACTTAAACATTCTTTACACAGAGTTTTTTGGTTTGTTAAGAACTGGTAACCCTCTAACATTGTGGTTTTTGCTAATTCTAACCAGACTGTCAAAGTTTATATTTCCTAATATTTTACCAACTTTCTTCAACTTGACCCATTAGACACATACCTTCATTGTTTTCATTACCAGAGGTGTCTAGGAGATTATAAACATTACCTTTAGTCCTTCTCCCTACTGCAACAGTCTTTCCAGACTTGTTCTTGATCTCACATCCCTATTTAGTAAACATAACATGATAACCACTATCACAGATTTGGCTAATACTAAGTAAATTATGCTTTAGGCCTTCTACATAATACATATCATAAATAGGCGTGTCCTCATTTACCAGAAGTGAACCTTTACCTTTAATCTGTATACTAGAATTATCACCAAATTTCACATATCCACCAATATAATCTTCAAGTTTGATGAATTTATCCTTGTCCCCTATCATGTGGTTAGAGCATCCACTATCTAGGACCCAAAGGTCCTTTTTAGAATGAAAAGTACTTTGAACAAGCATTGATTGCTCTATGCTTTTAAAAAATTTAGGTTTCCATACCATTTTTGTTTTCTACTTTTTATTATGCAGATTAGCTTTGCATTGTTTGGCTGTATGTCCTAGAGTGTTGCATTTAAAGCACCTGACTTGATTTACAAACCCAAAATTTTTCTTATGCCCAAATCTTGGCATTCTAGAAGTTATTAACCTGCAAGAACTCACTTTGTGGCCAAACTTGTTGCAAAAGAAGCAGTAGCCAAAGAAATAAGGATTAAATCTAAATGATATTCTTTTGTTTTCAAAGGGGTATCCAAAGTTTTTACCAGATTCAGAATAATCTGATTTGAAACTCTTATTTGTAGAGTTATATTTTTCTTTTAGATTATCAATTGACCACTCACCCTTTTCAAACCCAAGTCTAGTTTTGTCCTTATGCATTTTTTTCTTACTAAGAGCATCATTAAGCTTTATTTTACTTTCATATCCTTCAACTTTCTTGCAAAGATCTACAACTTCTTGTTCTAATCTTTGTATTTTTTTGTCTTTCATGCACACAGTTGTTTTAAGGCAATCCTCAATCCTCTTAGATTCTTCAAGCTCAGTCTTCAAAGATACTATTGCTTGATCTTTCTTTTGTTCTTGAGTAAGAACTTTCTTTTTAAGTTTTTTAATTTCCTTTAAAGCACATTTTAACTCACCTTCAAGATCTATTTCACCATCTTCTAACTCAGTTTCTTCTTGCAGTTTGAATTTAGCCATAAACAGGGTCTCATCTTCTTCATCAAAAAAGTCTTCTACTTTAGTGTTTTTTTTCATCTTTACTGAACAGACTCTTTTTCTTTTTGAAATTGAACTTCTTTTTAGGTTTATAGACCTTCTTCTTAGACTATTTTTCAGACTTTTCATCATCACTGTTTTGATCACCATAGGGACATTTAGCTACAAAATGTCCAATTTTGCCACAGTTGAAACATTTAAAGGGAAGTTTTTCTTTGTATTTACCTAATCCCTTTTTCAATTTTCTAACAAAGTGAGATTCTTGGGTATCAGAGTCTTCTGACTCATTTTCAACTACAATTTCCCTTTTTTCAATTTTAAAAGTAGTTTCTTTTCCTTGTAAGTTGTTTTTGCTAGTTTTCATTTCAAAGGCAGTAAGAGTTCCTTGTAGATCATCTAAGGTAAGCTTGTCAAAGTGTTTCTTTTCTTCAAGGGCTAAAACCTTAGTTTCATATTTAGGATGTAAGGTTCTAATCACCTTTTTGACCACATCAAACTCTTTTATTTCTTCTCCTAGACCCCTCATTGCATTAACAACCTCACTTATTCACAACAAATATTCAGCTACCTTTTCATCATCATTCATTTTCATTTCCTCAAACTGAGTTTTGAGGGTAAGAATCTTTGACTATTTGACTTTAACATTTCCTTGATAAATGTTTTTAAGTTTTTTCCCAAATCTCCTTAGCATATTTGCAATGCATGACTTTCACAAATACATCTTTGGTTAAGCCACATAAAAGAGCATGTTTGGCTCTAGCATTAGTTTTATACTTCTTCTTTTTAGTATAATCTGTGGGTATTGTGGATGGAACAATCTACCCATCTAGAACTATGGTCCAAACATCAAGATCAATTGAAATCAGATATGTTTCCATTCTGACTTTCTAGAATACATAATCTGTACCATCAAATAGTGGAGCTCTAGTCACATAAGTACCTTCTTGAGCTTGTGACATGTTTGACTGACTTCCAAAGACCAAAATCAATCCTAGGTGGATTAGACCTATGAAAGGACCCTACACTCTGATACCAATTGTTGGAGTCAGAAAACACTGAGAAGGAGGGGGGTGAATTAGTGTTTTAACCAAATTTTAACTTTTTTCCATAAAAGACTTAATCAATGTTTGCTTTAAACATTCCAATGATTAATACATTCAAGAATTGAATGCAACTATTCAAGAACTTAAATAAGAAATTTAAAGACCTTTACAACATTGTAACATCAACACAATAAAACAATAAAACCACCCTTTGCAACATTGTAGCATCATCACAATAAAACAATAAAACCACCCTTTACAACATTGTAGCATCAGCACAATAAAACAATAAAACCAAAAAATGAGGGCACAAGACAAAAGATATGATGAGTGGAAAACCCTCTTGGGGTAGAAAAATCACTCCAGAAATGATACCTCACTGGCTTGCTTCAAAAACACTGTTTACAATGCCTTACTGGCAAATTTATTTAGAGCACCCACTCTAGGAGCACCAACCCCTTACTAATTTAGGAACACCCATTTCAAGGAGCACCAACCCTTTAAAAAAAAATGATAAATATCAAAGGGTTTCTCTGTTACAATTTAACCCACATATTTCTTTCAAACCAATACACCAAATATCCTACAGATTCATTGTTTGAATCTCTAAAATACTTGATATATTAGTCAAGATTTCAGCATCATGTTTACAATAATTTCAATTGCAGAATGTATGAACAACCTTCTCAAAATTTCCAACAAAACTCATGTTTTGTCTCTATTTTTATATATAAATGAACTCTCGAATCTTCATCAAAATTCAAGATTGCAAAATAATTGTTTCCTTTAACTGATTGCATTTAACCCTTAATTTTTTTTTAAAGAAATAACCAAGGGTTCGAATAAAACTAATCACCAAACCTTCATTGTTAATATCTTAACAAAAATCATGATAAAGCCTATTAAAAAAATGTGTTAATTGTAATACCTATTTAGGGAGGAATGAAAGCAAATAAAAACCAGAGGAACCGTTTCAAAACCTCCAAACTAAAGATCTCCATCTGTTGTCTTCCAACTTCCTTGCTCATCACTCTATCTTCTTCCACTATTGAGCTCAAAAACCTGCTATCACAACTTCATGGTGGTGGCTAGGGTTTCACAGTTTTACACAATGAAACAATAATGACTTTTCCCTATACTTTCCTCAAGTCTTTCGAAGACTTTTCAAACACAAATCATCATTTGAAATATGAACATAATGAAGCCTTTAGAATCCCCTGTTAAATATTAAATCATAATTGTTGTCGACTGCCAAATCAAAAAACTTTTATCAAAACATAATGCCTGATGTCAAATGCTAGGTATGACCAAAAACTATGCATCGAAACCATATTGTTGTCATTTCCAAGTGACTTTATACAAAGTCAAAAACTTTATAATTATAACAACCGATGTCACATGTGAAATGTACTAAAATATAAACACCAAACAAAACCTCCACTTAAGCTTTTTAAAAAACTTTTAAGACTTCAAAATGTTGACTCCCCAATACTTAGCATGCCTGATAAGGGCTTTTAAACATAGATCAAATGTATATATTAAGTGTCAATTCCTTTGCATTGTTTTAAACATTGATCACATTGATCTTAATTGCCTGATACCTCTAGGTCACATTATCTTAAGTGACTGATACCTCCATGGTATAGAATATAAAACATTCAATATCTTCATCATAGGCCACACTATACAATCAATCAATGAAGTCTTTAAAGCAAATACAATGTAATAATGGAGTACAAGCTACCTAAAGCTATATGCTTCACAGAGTTTTATACCTTAAGATCTGTAACCTACATTTGCTTACAACTTGTATGATCAACAGAAGAATTCACTTTACATTTGAACCGTCAACCATACAGAGATAAATTTGCACAAATATATATAAGAAAATGTATACCTCATTATGAACTTGCCAAAGTATATGCCAGAGTATGTATGCCACTGTCCATGGAGTCAACAATGCTTGATCAAAACCAATATTATCATGTAAAGCCCTACCTTGTAGCTCCCTGAAAGATAATCACTGTCAATACCAACATGCATATATCAAGAGTATCAAAAGCCCATAGCTAAATGAATCATGATACACATTAATTCAAGCATTGTGAGAACTACATATGAAAGATCATATACAAGAATGTATCCATGTAGAAAATGTATCCAAACTAGAGTTATATCAAAGTTTTGTCATCAAGGAAAACCAATGACAATAAAAAATTGAAAGCCAACCGTTATAAGATACAAACAAATAAAATAATTCATAGGCCTCATAACATCTTCAAACCATTTTATTTTATCTACATCATTGATAGTATCTTTTTATATACAAAAACATATTTTGAATAATCCTTTACTTAATAATAGGATTAATATCATAGGTTTCTACTAAAATGAATAAAAATGGGGTTTTTATCATTAATGTGAAACAAAATGAGGATCCTATTTCTCCTAATTTCATTCAATATACAAATGAGTAACAAAAATTAAATCTAACCCAACCACCAGTCAAAAGATAGATCTAGAAAGGGAAAAATATTGTGTACCTTTCACCAAAAGTTCTTTTTCAAATCTCACTAAGGACTCATTCACTCTATGGCGAATGGGTCTTGGCTGTGGCTCCAAAAAATCAATTAATGGGTTTTGTTCTTTAATGTCTACACTTCTAGATTCTAGTCAAACACTGTTGAAAAGATAGAAATAAAACCTATAGCTTAGTTTATGTGATTTGACAACTTTTCTTGCATCTTTGACAACTTTCCAACTTTTTTCAATTTTTCTCTCCAAATGATCTTCAACCTAATACCTTGAATAACATATTGAAGAGAGGAAAAAATTCTTTTGTTAGGGAATAGGGGTTTGCCTTGGTCAAACCCCATTTTTGTAATTAAACCTTGAAATGAAATGAAAAATGAAAGAAGGAATGATGAATGAACAAATGCAATATCACAACTCACCAATCCCTATTTAAACCTTGGATAAATTTGCAATGAAGTGGCCTCAATGAATGTATATCTTGATCATGAACTTGATATGAAACAATGCCTTGAATACTTGATTAGATCTTGAATGCTACATCAACACATTAGCTCAAACAACATGCATGATGCACTAAATCTTTGACATGGCAATGGAATCTTGATTTCTGCAATAATCTTATTCAAATTTCCCCTTGAATGCCTTATGTATGCTCTTGAATGCTCTTGTGAAAGTACTCTCGATTGCTTATGAAGATCTAGGATGAAACATAGTGAAATGACCTCTTATTTATAAATATCTTAACGTTAATTCCCAAAATTTGAATATCACAAGCCGACATTGAATTATGGATTTCAAATCATTAAAATACCACCAAAAATATATTTCAAACAGGGGTTCTAGGCCACTTAACTAGGATAGACATTAGACAAGGTGAAATATCATGCAAAAATAGTGTCCTAGGACTAAGTGAGGACCCATTTACCCTATGGCAAATGGGTCCTAGGTCACCTACCTAGGACACACATCTTCCAAAGTTAAGTCTTGTATACTGGCATTTATGAATGTCAGGTTTTATCCCTCATAATTTACATTTAATTAGGCTTGGATTTGAATTAAAGGGGACAATTAAGGAAAATTAACCTCAATCAATTAATAAAGCCCTAGATTAGTGTGAAAGTGTAAAGATACACTTTACAACACCCTAAATAAGGCACAATTAATTCTATTTTATTAAAAAGGGCCCTAAACTTAATGTGAATATGAAAAACATATTACACCACTAAATTAAGGCAACATTAGGCTCATTTTATTATTAATTATTCCCAAATGAAGTGTGGAAAAAAGGATACTTTTTCCAACACTACATTGATTCATAATATTTATATGGTATATCAAAGAAAATTATGATTGTACTCAATAGTGTAAATTAGAAAAAATAAAAGAACACACAAAACTCTATATTAGTAGTTGAAATGGTTTCCCCAAAAATAACAATGGTTGGCACTTTTTTATTATTGCACTTTATATTGTGAATACTAGACTTATAGTGTTTTACAAGCCCTTCAAGTGGTCAAAACCATAAAAGTATAGTAAAAATATATAATGAGAAGAATTTGATGGCACTAATGTGAATTATACAAAAAAATACAAAATTGATGTGAAAACTTAATTTATAGAAACTTGAACCATCAAACATAAAAATATATACCACTATGAATATTATTAAATTCTACCCTATTTAAAAAAAATACACCAAAAATACCTTCATGTGATTTATTTATGACCTTATAAAGTTCTACTATCTCATTAAAAACTAAAATAGGATAGGGTCAACTATACTAGAGGAAGAAGGATAATTCATGGGAAAATCAATAGTGGTTTTATTAATGATGGTGTGCTTGTAGATTGTGTGTAATGGTAAATGAGCCACAAGGAAGTGGAGCAATGAGGGTTTTTTGGTGGCAATGATAGTGGTCACCCACTAGAGAAGTGGTGGAGGGTTGATGCTTGTAAAATAATGGAAGGATATGCCAATGGTATCTTAAGGGGGCTGGTGATAGCTTGAGGTTAACAAGGACAAACCCTTTGTAAAATGACAATGAGTCCTTTAAGTTTGAATGAACTATATGGGTTATACGATTATCCTATTACAAAGGGGGTTGTGAGGCCTTAATATATTTGTTATTTTATTTTTTGAAAAAATAATAAACATAGCTCATTACACTTGTGTAGGATATTCTATAATCTTCCTAACAAAAACAATTTTCTTTAAATACTTCTATCACAAAAATAAACAAAAAAATTATGCATATGGATTTTGGTGGCTTTTGAATAAAATAGTATGATATATTTTCTGAAAAAAGTCCTAGAAAATTGGTAATATATGGCCATGATTGAACCTACTATTGTAAATAAGCTTCCCCAATTCTAATTTTGAAAAAATAAAACCCATAAGTAAACTTTTCAATCCTTCTAAACACAATGCAATAGATATAAAGTCTATCCAAATTACAAAAAAGATGTAAACAACACAAATCAAAAAATCCAAGTGGAAAATCTAAATATGTTATTTTTTCTTATCAAAATTTAATAGTTCTCAAGATCAGCTAAAGGTGTAAGAGAAAACAATATAGGGTTTTGTAAGAGAAACAATATAGGATTTTCATAAAAGCTACATTATGAGAGTTCATAGTAGCAAGACTAAATAACAAGTTAGAGGAGTGGATGAATAAATAGGAAATATAAAATGATATATTAAAAAATGAGAAAAATAACTCTTAGTGTCAAGAAATGGGTGGAAATTAAGTTCATAAATGATCTCCTCTAATCTTATTATGTCTCACTCTATAACCAAACAAGCTATAATGAATATGTAATAAATACATAATATCCACCTAAGGGAAATAAAAAACCTACACTAAAAAAATTGAACCTTAAACAAGTGTTTTGAATTATGAATTACTAACTATATAGCTCATTTAGTTCATCCTTTGACACGCATAAGCGATCTTTTGTTATGTCAAATTATATGATTTTTTAATTGAGATTCAAAAACATGATTTATTATTCAAACTAATCAACCCATATCTCATGAGTAGTAGTTCAAATGAGTCCATATCTCATGAGCATAAATGTTCGTTGTGCACACTATAATTATCCTCCTAAATTTCAAGAATTGATCAACATTGTACGATTAATATCAGTCATTTTCCATTCATTAATTATTTCTTTATTATTATTTATTTATTATTAATTAATTTATAATCATTTATCACATTCCATTTACCATTTATCATTTATGAAATCATTATTTTTATTTTCAATTTATTCACTAATTAAATCATATTTTATTACTTGATTTATGATAGCTAATTATCTATTTTTTCACTAATTTTTTTTTGCACGTCATAGATAACTTCATCTTCAAATTATAAAATTTGCCTTATTTTAGAAACTCCTTCTCATTTATCCATTTATCAAATAGAATATTTCATCATTATCTTCATATGAGCTCAGGAAATGCCTTGATTTGCATTATCAGTTGCGTTTCTTCTCCACTCTCTCAAGTTGATTGGATAGACAATCTAATTAAGTCAAGACATCAATCTTATCCTTATCCATCCTTATTTTTCTATAAAATTTATAAATAACATCATCCTCTCATCATTTTCAACAATAAATTATTTGAAGTCTATTATATAAAATTTCAATATCAGTAAATACAATATTATGAAGCTAAATTGCTTCCAAATCCAATAATGATTCAACCAATATAGCTAGCTTAATCTAAGGTTTGTAGAAATTTGTAATATTTTTTTGTTTCTAATGTTTTAAGTACTTTATTTCCATTATTTCAATTTTCACTCTTAAATTTTGGTGAACATGACATGAACATGCTCCCTTTATATAATGTTGTTTTTTGTGTGTCTGTATTTCTTGTCTTGTAGGTTTCTAGCCTTTTTAGGTGGTTTTTGAGATCAAAATTTTATGCAACCCTCCTAGTGTATCTAGGATTTAAAAAGTATAGAATTTCATACAGCTATATATCTAATTTGTATAGTCATATGTTCATACCACACATATTTTTTTTTACCATTTACTAGTTATAACATGTTGTCTAACATCTATTTATTATATATAATAGTTGTTCTCTCTTACTATTGTATACAATTTTAATTAGGGATTTTAGATATGTATTCACATGATTAAGCAAGTATATACACCTACAAAGATTAATGTGTATCCATCCATGTATACACGGTATAAATCACTATATGCATTCTCCTAGAGCATACCCAATATATATTTTAGTATGCACATTATTATTAGAAATCTACATGTATTAATATAAGAGGTATACACATTAGAATTAGGCACATACATAGAAACAACAATTATATATTCTCTAAATGATATATATATGAGTATATATGCAAAAATAATATATACATGGGTGTATATTGATTGTTGTTTAGCCCAAATATAACCCATAGATGTGTTGGTTTTAAATTTAAATATAATTTCTTAGTTATGAAAGCCTTATCTCTTGGTCATATGAGCAACTATGAGCTTCACTCTAACAAAATTAAGCCCTTGGTTGTTCCTACTTTCTAGCCCCTAGTTATGTGGGGCTAATTCTAGCACCCATTTTTTAAACCATCCATTTGGCCCTTGGTCATACTAGTGACCAAATAAGGGCCTAGCCCCCATCCTTTGAAAATTTTAAAATACTTACTCATATAATAAAATGATTATAAATTTTTCAATATTAATACAATTTTTGACCTTTTATAGGTATTCAAAATCTAGATCTAATCTAGAGACAATTGTTAGTGTAGAACATTCTATGGTATATTATCTCATTGTTTTTTTCATTTTAGAAAATAAACTTTCTTACGTGTACATTTTTTCCTTTCTCCTACATGGAATTGCATGCCACTTTTCTGTGGTGGTGGATTACCCTCCTTTACACTATTAATATGTACATCCATGGTGAGTTAATATATGGTGAGATTCCATTCTCACTATGATAATTTTATGTTTGTATTGCATACTTTGTCTCTTTCTAACTCTTACAAGAGCATTTGATTGTTCATATTCCGTGGTTCGATCAAGTGTCATGCCACTTTTCAAGGTGGTGGATCTCTCTTTTCCACTTTAAATATGTACATCCATGGTGAGTTAATACATTGTGAGTTATTCCATTCTCTATCATACTTTCTCGTTTGTATTGCATACTTTTGTTCTTTCTAACTCTTGCGAAAGCATTTGATTGTTCATCTTTCATGGCTCCATTCTTCTAGAAGATCCTCGATTCTCACATGCTATAAAAAAAAAATTGGTTTGGCAAAATTGCATAGTTTATATGAAAAGACGTATTTTGTTGGCATAAATTGAGGGATATTATTTTTGCCTTTCTGTGTGTTCTCTGTACAACCGTGTTTGTAGTAGAGATCCAAGGCGATCGAAAAGCCATTGAAAGGATTTTCCAGAGGGCGAGATCTGTTGTTGAAAAGGTCAATAAATAGGGCTGTGAAAGCATTTGAACTTGAAAGAAGCTATGTCGTGAAAGTCATGGTATTTGGAGGTGATTTACCACCTACAGAAAGTGAAGAATAATGGCACAATTTAGCCACAAAGAGGTTAAACACATCTTGTGAAGACCATCACAAACTATATAGACCCTTGTAGGTAGTGGGGGTCGATACGAAGGAGCCAAAGCCCACACACATGCAACTTGCTAATTTCGAGACTGAACTTTGCATTGCGATGTCTGTTCTAGGGGGTTGATTATGTTTTCGGTACACCAAAGGCGTGATTTGCTTTGGTAATGAATATCTAGTAGAGCTCACTAAAAACCAACGGCTTTATTGCTGGTTGTGCTAGCGTTTGTGGCTGGATTTGCTTGTAGAGACTATGCCTTTGTTGAAGGCGACATTTTCCTCTTTTGTAGGCATGTTTGTTCATTGTGTAGGCCCCGCAAGGCATTTTCCTCACATAGGCCTTGATTTGTGTCTCCTTGCGCAGGTTGAAGGTTTATATTTACCATCCGAATCTTCAAAACTCTATTCTGTGTAGGTCGATCTGTCCGTGTAGGCCATTTTTTTGTGTTAAGCAGCTCGATTTGCCTATGTTTAAAACCATATCTTCCCATGTGGAGGGGCGCTTTGAAGATGGTGTGAGAAGTAAACCACTAACTTTAAAGGAAGTGTTTTTTAACTGTTGTGATTTTCTGGAAAGTGTTTAACTAGCACTTGCACCCATAAGAGGTTCAAGGAATTCATTGATAGGAATTTAGAGGTAAAACAATAATAAATTTGAATATTAAATAATTCAATATATAAATACAAATCTATAAATGATACATTACATTATATAGTTGTGGCGGATGTCTTCATTGTTTTGAAACAATTAAATTCTTTTGAATAATTAGTAGTCAATTTGTATCTATCAAAGTGAAATAAGATTGTCAGTTTATTTATATTTAGCTCCTCTTTTGAAGTCCCAAAATTCGTATGAATTGCAAGATGGTGTTAGATGAAAATAATATAACTTGTAAATATGTTTCTACGTATGTAAATATAGTGATAATATAAATTTAACAAAAACATGTTTTGAGAAACAGGTTAACCAAACAAACTCTCTACTTGATGTTCGACTTTAACATGTATGGACTCATCAATGGTACAGTTTTTGTGACTTTTTTATATTGAATCTTGAGAGTAAGAACTCTAAACCAATGACTCACTCTTTGCTCTTTTCTAGATTTGGCTCTAACCAATCAAGCATCCTTACATTCAATCCAAGAAGATAGCAATAGAAGTATTCCAACTCTAAACCAATTGTTCACTCAGTTTTCTTTTATAGATTTGGCTCTAGTCAGTTAGGCATCCTTACTGTTGGGTGGTGAAACCCAAATATTCTATTTTAGTCGGCAATTTCTCTTACGGTTGCCTTCTTTGTAATGACTTCTTTTTGGCATGTGATTGCTAATTTAGAAGTTGTATGTTTTGATGGCTTTTTACCATTTTGGAGATGAGACCAAAATTATAAAGTTGTTGCTGCTTTAATGCAGAATGTAATTTGAGAATAAATAAAAGAGATAATCCCTATTAAAAGTGGACGTAGTCTTTTAAGACGAACCACTATAAATCTTGGTGTTTCTCTGTTTGTGTTTGGTTTTACATTTTTGATTTAATTTTTTGTTTTCTTTTTTCAAATTGTCTGCAAATCTTTTCATGAAAATCTATTTTGGAAATTGTGAAGAATTTCCAAGAAAATGGATATGAAAGCTTTGGATGATTGGGCTCGAGCTCTCATGCGTTGGTCGTATGGCCATGAAGAGAATTTTGATGAAGTGGGAGCTATTCATCAGATATTTTTGGATGAATTAAATGATTAAGCTGATTCTATTATTAAGGAGTTTCTTGGCATGATAAAATCAGACACTAGCATTGAGATAGATGAAGTTGTGCCAATGGAAGTAGATGAATCTCCTATTGTTGATCTTGATTCCTTGAACACTACCCAGGTGAGGTATGTGTGGGAAAGGCCTCTGTAGGATTTAGAAGGTGAAGATTTTGAATTGCAGAGCCTACCACGGCTAAAAGAAACAGAGGATACATCAGCAATTGTTGATGTGAAAGCTCCAATGAAACGCCCTACACATTGGTGGGATGGCTAGACAAATGAAAAGGATTCGGCTGAAGAGGAGAAGGATGTTGGGTTTGGAGTTGAATTTGAACCAGAAAAGTTTTTAGAAGATCTCAAGATTGAGCTTAGAGCACTTCTTGAATGCAACGATGATGCACAACATAGGAAATTCATCATGGAGGAGTTGTATAAGAGGGCAAAGGCTGATAAAAGTGGTAAGTATGTAAAGGATCAGGTATTGCTCCTCTATGAAATGGTTTTTCTCACTTTTGACTTTCGCCTGGCTGATCTTCAGGAATTCTTAAGATGTTGAAGTGGGTATCACCATTTATGAAGAAAAAGATGAAATGTGTAGGGAGAAATTCCAGTTCGAACTCCAGATAAGGAGGTCGCTGCCATAATCTCAGAGGCGAAGGAAGAGCCAAAGGTAACAGTTGTGGAAAAGCTGTTTGAAGACTTCAGAAAGGCTGAGAGAGTCGGAGGCAGAGCCAGAGGTAGAGAAGTTTCTGCGGCAGCCATGGTGCAGTATGCATCGCATGAAACGGCAGATAAGCCATTGCAAGAAAGATATGGATACATAAGCCATTGCAAGAACCGGAATTCTTCTTCAAGAAATGCAAGATGGCAGGAAGAGCAACCGCACAGAGATAGGAAGGTTTTTAAAGAGGGCAGAAAGATCAAGCGCTCCTATGAGGACAAAAACGACGGAGAATGTAACCATGCCAGCCACCCTTTCAAATGAAAAAAAAGAGAAGATGACGAGTTGCTGGAGGAGCGATGGATTGATCTTGGAGATGAGAAGGTTCATTATTCTCCAGATGTGTGGACACTCATACATGTGTCTGGAACAAGGTGCAAATTTTTAGAAACACCTCAATCTGGTTATCAAGACAGGACAGTAGAAAGACGTAGTCTCTATGGGTCATTAGCAGCTACGGACAGTCTATTAGATCTTGAGTTTGTAGAAAAAAGTCTAGGAAGCAGCAGAGGAGGTTCTGACATCCTATTCCCCCTGGGTGATGGTGGGATAAGGTCTATTGGCTTAGGCTTGGCAGGAGCTGAAACTCAAAGTTACGAAATTATTACTACTGATAAAGCTATTGATGGAAGCAATGTGGGAAATAGCATGCTGCAAAACATGGGGTGGCAAGAAGGCTCAGAACTTGGGAAGGATGCAACTGGCATTGTGGAGCCTGTAGAAGCACAAGCTAGGGCCGGTCTTGGCTGTCAGATACAATGAAAGGTTGGTCCTCGATTTGAGACTCATGCGGATGACCGTTATAGAGTTGCTATACAGAAGAAAGCTCTTGCCAGATTTCATGAAATGGATTCCCAAGGGGCTGTGTTTGGTGGAGGCTCATCAGGTGCGGATCATTGTAAACACCTTCACCATCTTTCTTCTAACAGCGATGATTGCGCTGGTTGTGGGAGTCGCAGGCGAGATATTGGCGATGCGGATCTGAATCACTTAGGGCTTAAGGAAACCATCGAGCGCATAAAGCAAGTGCATAAGCTCAGGATGGAGATAGGGTTTTTGGAGTCCAAGATTGCCAACATGTCGCATGAGTCATTGGCCTCCTTGTCTCAAGATTTGTGTGCAATTAGCTGGAGGCTAAGGAGTGCAGATTTTTAGGTTTCAAACACCGTTTTAGATGCACTAGAGGACAACACACAGGAAGCAGATCCATTTGGTTTGGATCAGTTCTTGATAGAGGAGATGACAGGGAAGAAAGAAATGTTCAAAATTTTGCAAAATGAAGGTGCTGCGATTGATTGGGCAGCCTGAAAGCGATTTATACGGAGTGTCCTTGAACAAAGTATGAAGCCCTGCAATGCGAGCTTGTTTTCAAAGCAATGATCGGATTGGAAATGCAGGGGATATCTCTCAGCAGCTATTTGGTCTTCAAGTGGGAGATTGTTGGGTGGTGAAGCCCAAATATTCTATTTTAATCGGCAATTTCTCTCATGGTTTCCTTCTTTGTAATGACTTCTTTTTGGAATGTGTTCGCTAATTTAGAAGTTGTCTGTTTTGATGGCTTTTCACCATTTTGGAGATGAGACCAAAATTATAAAATTGTTGCTGCTTGAATGCAGAATGTAATTTGAGAATGAAAAAAAGAGATAATCCCTGTTGAAAGTGGACGTAGTCTTTTAAGACAAACCACTATAAATCTTGGTGTTTCTCTATCTATGTTTGGTTTTACATTTCTGATTTTATTTTCTGTTTTCTTGTTTCAAATTGTCTGCAAATCTTTTCAACACTTACATTCAATCCAAGAAGATAGCAATAGAAGCATTCCAACTCTAAACCAATTATTCACTCAGTGTTCTTTTCTAGATTTGGCTCTAGCCAGTTAAGCATCCTTACATTCAATCCAAAAATATATAAATAGAAGCATTCCATGGAATAGACTACCGGATTACAAGGATTCCCTTTCAAGTCATTTTCCTTGAGAATCTTGAATTCAAAGACCAATAACTTACAGATTCCATATAAAATAAAATAGAAAACAATACCCAATACTTATAGTTTCCATCTGATGTAAAATAACATTCAAGGGATTTAATCATTGTCTAGATCCCTTGGTATTTCCTAAATAGAGCCCAAGACAAAAAATGGTGGACTACTTGACAAATGGTTCTTTTTTATTTTTGGGGAACTCTATGCTTTGGAAAAAACTTCAATGGTTGATTATAATTTGATATGCTTTGTTTTTTCTAGCTCACAACAAGAACACTCTGTGAGAGGAGAGAATAACAATTCCAAATCAGTAAAGGTAGCATGATGTCTTAGTATCAATAATTTGGTTGGCCATGTAAATTTAGACAATGGGCCCACATTGGAAGACAAGTTATGGAGTGATTTTGGAGCTTCATTGTTTCCAGCATGAGGTCATGTAACCCTTACTCAATGTTGACTTTGCAAGGCTGAAGAGTAAAATTTTGGCTCTTCTATCTATTGACTTTGTTGGATGGTCATCATATCATTTTCAATGGTATGAAGAGTTAACCCAAAAAGAGGAGACAAAACTTTCTATCAAAGTTTCATTCTCTTACCCCCTTTTAGAAAATATATGGATACATTGATCCATGTCCCTTGACTGATGATTTGTTGTAGACAAATTCTAAGATTTATAGCAAGTCCAAAGTAATGTTAAAAATAAAATAATTATATTGATGAATCTACAAAACATAATAAGTAGACAATTAAAGATTTTAAACTTTCAAAATCCAACAAAATATCATGTATCCAGATAACAGTGTAATGTTGTTAGTTTGACAATTTCAATCTCTTTCAAGACCCCTCTTCAAGGAAATTACAAGATAATAAGTAGATAGTTTGATCTAAAGAAAAGTAATGTTAAAATGAAACGATTACATGGCCAAATCAGTGAAGCATAGCTGACACAAATAAAGAAATTGTTTATGGTCTATCTTTAACAAATAAAAACTTGAGTCAATGTTGTTAGTATGAGAATTTCAGTCCTTTCAAGATCCTCTTCAAGGAAATTACAAGATCGGTAATAAGTAGATAGTTTTATCTAAAGCAAATTAATGTTAAAATGAAACAATTAGATAGCCAAATCAGTGAAGAATGGCTGACACAAATGAATAAGTTGTTTTTGGTGTATGATGCCTGATACAATTTACAGTCACTTCCAGTCTCTACCACAATAAATTGGAGTCCTTGGCCCCTTCCTATGACAACGAGCCCCAACCAAATAGGCCCCAATAATATGAATCTCCCACATGAGAGTAGAGAATTGTTTTTTTGTTGTACAACAGTACAATGCATGACATATGCTCCTTTCTGGAGCAAATATCACACTTGCCTAAAGTACAAGGGATAACAGACAAGTGAGTTTATCCACACATGTCTTGGGATGCTATTGGAGTAAACAACTAACTAAGAATTGCATAAATCAACTCCACAAAGCCCAATAGAGCAAATTTCTCTTTAATCCACAAATTTACAAAACTACCTTAGGATCATACAGTGAAAGGGATGTTACCTCTTGAATCATTTATGGTGGCAATCTAGCTTGATCAAACATCATAAATGGGGCAAGAACATTGTCTCCCTGATTACATAGACCCAGATACATGATAGTCCAAAATTTGTGGGAAATGTGTGTCAAAAAGACCTTAGGATTATTATAAATCCTTATATCTCAGCAACTACTATCAATATAGAACAATAAAAAGTAAACAAATTTGGCAATCCATACACACCATGGTAGTAACTTCATGCTCCATCCAATAAGTATCCATGGCTCCTGAGCTAGGAGGCTAACTTGCAATGTGCGTTGTTGGGGATTAATTAATTGGTGGAACACCATAATTAGGTCCACTTGGTCCATACTTGAAAGAGTCATTCATCTGACCTAGACCTTGGTGAGTTGTTACTATGGAACCATTATCAATGCCAACTGGAATGTGTGAAGGGTGGATTCCACCCATTCCATGCAACACAAGATATTTAACAAAGTAAGTGCACTCGATCAAATAGAAAAAAATATGATAGAATGCATTCATGGTTGTCTTTCT
The DNA here is from genome assembly GCA_007258455.2 of Sequoia sempervirens. NCBI lineage: Eukaryota > Viridiplantae > Streptophyta > Pinopsida > Cupressales > Cupressaceae > Sequoia > Sequoia sempervirens. Next base: position 2,326 of record VDFB02047643.1, on the reverse strand, counting down.
GAACACATTTTCAGAATAACATTGTCTGAAAAATTTATGTGCTAGAAACATAAGCTAAGTTTCTATTGTTTCTTTCAGCTTTCTCAACTATTTCTTTTTTTTTATTTTTTCAAACCTACAAAGGTTTAATTGCTTCTTTTCTAATCCCAATTTGCACATTTAGTTTTTTATTTTTTTTCCTGTTTTTAGGATTCCACACTCCATAGCCTTCATGCATTCGAGGATTACAAAATAGTGCCTTCTAATACTAGGGGTTGAAATAAGCACCTAGTATAAGTACACCAAACCAAATTCATACCAACACGAGTCTGCCCATCTTAGACACCCAATATGAAAATTTTGTTGCACATGACCATAGAATGAAAAATAACCACCATGCTTAAGGGTTATTCAGTTGTCTAACCAAAAGCTCTAGATCAACATCATTTCTTGATGTGATCAACTCCACTTGCCTCCATCTTAACCATCCTTTTGCATGCATGTTGTTTCCAAAAACTAAAGCAATTTCTAGTCTTTTACTCACCAAAGGATTAACAATCAACTCATTCCCTTAACTCAAACTCCCCCAAGCCTCCAAGGCTAAGGAATCATTAGAAGAGATAACTAAGGCTCAAAATGCCGCATATATCAGGTCATGTGAGAACATGCAAGTGACATGCAAGCACATGCAAGTACATGCAACACACATGCAAGTGCATGCAATGCACATACATGCACATGTAGATCTAGAACTAGGACTTGTTACCAATTTGAATGGAAAATGAGCATCTCAAACAATCATCTAGGATGTATGTGCCTTTAGTAATATTCATTTCAATTTAAGATCCTCAAAAGCATATACTACTATTCCTCAAAGCAAAAACTGACATAGTTATTTTTCCACTATTAATTCTTAAAAGGAAAGAGGAACAATTAAGTTTCAAATCTTTTTAGATCAAGGAGTTTCGACAAAATTACAAGACACATAGACTTACAAGGGAAAAGCCCCTTTAGGTAAAAAACCCCACACTCCAAAACAAAAAAGCCAATATATTATTAACAAAAGTAGTTACCATACATTAAACAAGATGAAGGCATTTACAAGAGATTTACATTTTGTTCCATCTTTGATAGAATTCCAGTAGCATAACCCCAATGAATAATACTCTCCTCTAACTCCTTTAGCAAAAGCACCTATATATATAGAGTGTGCATTGCATAGGATATAATTTTCCTCAAACCTATGCCCATACATGAACATGCAACATAAAAGGCACCACTTGCAACATGCAACATGCACATGCAAAAAATACCCATCAAAAAATGTGCACTTGAAAAGGTGTCCACATTGCAAGTTAACTCAACTCAAAATACAAACTACATCCATGTATAACTCTCCTTGCAAATAGCAACTTCCAATATTGACTTTTCAAAGTGGGCGCCAACTTTCACAAAAGTAGGTACATGTCATAGTTATCTCAACATGCCTTAACATGTCACCTCCAAGCAACTCCAAGAATTTCTTACAAATTTCTCTCTCCAAATGATCGCCCAAGTGACAAGTGCCACTATGGTGCACCTCCATGAAGTAGGCACGGGCAACAATGCTCCCATGAAGTGCCTAGGTGACAAGTGACACTTCATCAAGCTCTGCACCTTGCATGTAGGATATAACTCTCCCCGATGGGTCCCAAAAAGTGCTATGACAACTATTATAGTTGGAAATTTAGAATATATCAATATTTGTGTAAATATTTATCCCAAAAAATAATGTTAGAACTCAAAAATTGAAACACTTTAATCCCAACAAAATTGGGACAACCATCAATAGCCATGGAGGTGCATTTTCCAAATCGAGGACTCAACTAAGGCATTGGTGGTTTTGAATCATTAGGCCAATGATATTCTCTACTCTCTCACTGGGAGGAACTTCATGAATTTCATCAAGTGATAGCTGCATTATTAGGAAATCAAGTATTAAATATTAGTAGTGGTTCTATAGGATGAATGAAATTTCTAGATTGTGTCTTTTGAATCTCTCAAAGGCAATGCCTGCCAGCACAAGTTTGGTTTGTCAAAATTCCATTTCTTTCAAATGAAAATAAAACTATGTCAATCTTAGGCCCCACAATGAGGTATCAGGCGAATTCAGAATATAGAGCATTATCTAATGATCTCTTTATCATCTTTCTTTTTCCTAAGACAATTTGATCCCAAGTAAGGCTTCCAGATTTGTCACTATCAAGTTTGGTTAGGCCTTTTCCAATATTGCCTCTCTGAGTAGGGTAAAACATCTTCCCATTTTCCTTTCCATTTCTCCTTGCTCATGGTCTATGCATGATCCATA
>VDFB02047641.1:0-20527 GCA_007258455.2 Sequoia sempervirens | reverse complement strand
AATCAAGCTAGTTGCATGTTCTGTAAAAGGCTGCAACCTATCTGCAAAAGTGAAGACAGAAAATATCATTTTGAGGATTGTGGGTGATACTGATGTTTTGTCACACTAAATCTTCACTCTGCATTGTGGTTTGTTCCATTCCAATTTTTGTTTTTAAATAGAAATTTAAATACATCCTACAAAGTCAGTAAGCACCATTTTAGTGATTGGCCAAGAAGTGTAGTTCTCTGGATGACTATGTGTTATGGTAAGGGGGAGGAAGAAGTGTGTTGATGAGGTCTTTTAGATTCATGCAAAGTTCATCAAGGCACGATGAACCCATTTACAGAATTTGCAACTGTGGAGCTGTAGTTGGGAGAACATTGCTGAAGCCTATTGAGCTGCATGCCAACATGCACTTCAAAATCGAGATGTTTAATGATTAATCCATTCAATTAAGTAGGGAAAATAGGTGAAGTAGCAAGGATGAGCAGAGGGTATGATGTGGGGCATTTTGTTACATCTCTTTTGTCTTGAACAAGATTATGGCAATGGAATTATGGTCGCTATGTTAGTTGTGATTAACTACCTTTCATGAGAACGTGAAATTGGAAAAATAATTTTTAATTTAATTGTTATTACTGCAATTATGAATGATTTTCTTATATATGTATATAGTGAATGTGTTGATGAGATTTTATTTTAAAAATGATACCGAGAACGGTCTAACCCTATTTCTTTGTCAAGTCATTGTAGGACTGCCAACACCTCGAGGGAAAAGGGGAATATCATCAAGGAGAGGTCGTAGTCTATTAAGGATCAAATTACCATCGAGTCATGAGTTGGTGTAAGGTGGCGTCATGAAAGTCGTAACCTTGGGATATATATCTTAATAAAATAATTATAAAAAAAAACAAGTAGTAAATATTTTCAACTTTGGGTGTAAGAATAAAACAAGTCAACTTAAATTGTGTATCATCGTTCTCCTCTTGAAGTCGAATATATCTAGCTCATAAACGCATTTTGTAGTGTAAAATGAAATTAAGTAATTATTCAAGCATTTGAATATCTTTTAAAGTTGTGGGTTTGAGAGGAGGCAAGAACCGTTTATGTTATGTGGCGGTAACATCCGCCACCCTAGCCTCTTTTCTTGATCGAAACGTTCAAGGAGGAATGCATGTAGATTCATTTCGGGGAAGTCTTGTTTTGTCTTGGCATTCTTTTTGGGGTATTCATCTCTTTCGCAACTCACTTCCTCATTTTGGTATCTGCATTCTTCTTGTTTTGTATCCCCAGTCAGTATCTGCAATCATCTTGTCTTGTTTCCTCATTCCCATTCTCTTTTTCTCCTCTCTATCAGTCAACATTCTTATCGGGTGACATTCTTCCTTTCTCTCTTTTCAAACGGTTAGGCTGTTGCTTTCACCCTGCTTGGTTTTGCTTGGTCGGGTGCCAATCTTGTGCATTTGTCACTTAGACATCAGGGGAGGGTTGCCATTGTTCTTTCATCATCTGTCAATTTTACAAAACAAACGCCACTTTCGTTTTAATCACTCTAGTTCTAGAATTCGAGCTCTTGAGAAATCCACCGCTGCATCATCAATTGGGCAGTGAAGAAACTCGTAAGGTGGTTGCTTGTCTAGTCGTGGGAAGAATTCGAGAGATTTAAATTGAGCTTCTGTTCTGTGAATTTCAAGCACGTAATGAGAGTACTTTAATTTGTTAAAATTATAGCATCGAAAAGTTCTATACTCGTTTTGATAACCACCATGCATTGGAAAGTAAAATCAATGAATTTCATCATCTTGTTGAAAGTATAATGAAATCGGTTCTTTGCTAAATCTCTAAAACTAGTCTGATGGAAGACTCTTTCTTACTTGTCATGAACCTATATAGTTTATTTGATCTTGTATTCAAATCGCTCTTCATTGATTATTTCTGAACTTGAATGTTAGTTCGATCTCTCATCAAAATGCTCTGTGAACTATTCTGCCATTGACTAAGCCGTAGTCTTCTCTATACTCTGTTCTCTTAACTTTTGAGTTGGAATCGTGTGTATTTCTCTTTCCACTCCGAGTCCATTATATGAAGTATAAACGTTAAAAATTGAAGAGTTTCTCAATATTGAACAAGTCTCTCTCTATATATGTTTAAAGTAAGTAGTTTATTTTTAAATGAACTGGAATGATATTGAGCCAAGTCATTGTAATATAAACCCAAGAGTCAAGCCTCATCATGTCGAGCAAGGGTGAGAGTGCTGATGGCACAGGTGTGCCCATAAACAATAAATCCTTGGCCAAGGTTACGATGCTTGCAAAAGCAATAATCAGCTTTCAAGAACCAGATATACCACCATGAAGAGTGGAGTAATAAATGAGCAATTAATGTCCACCATCTTCTAGAAGATTCCTGTTTGGAAACGCGTTCGCATTGTTCTTGTTCTTGTTCTTGACTACAAACTGGATGAGTCTGGTCAACACTGCTTCAACCTCTTCCTTAGTCTTGAGGGCATTTTAGTGCTTGAGGATGATCTTTAATGCTTGGGTCTTCATCATTTCTCCATCCTGATCCTGAAGGATTTTTTTTTATCTCGGATTCAACTCGTTTTGCCACCGACTTCCCTGAGTTGGGTGCATATTAGGTCTTTGAAGAGAAATTCCAACACTTAGCTATTTCTTCCAACATCTCCCCTTCACGGTTTGGGCGCCACTGAGACATCGCAGAGGAGCTTGAAACACGTAACTTTTCCTCCTCCAAGGTTGTAATATCGTCTTGGATTACTTGCTCCATCACTTCAAGTCATCATGCTTTGGCCCCGACGTTCATCCTGCAAAACAAAAGAGAAGGGCATCAAAACACTTTATAATATAAACTCACTTCACTTACCTGATCTCCATGTTCTGATCTCCAAGGTCCGAGTGATCTCTGATAAAATTCATCATTTTTCTCTAGCACAACTTTTGCCTCCATAATTTTTCATTGTGGGCACATTTGACATTTGTGCTTCATGTTTCAATGCATCTCCAGTCATCTTGAGGGCGAATATTGCCTTGTCTCCACCTCATCTTCTGTGCCTTGGACAATTCTTATATCTCCTCTTCTCAGGGCGCATTTCAGTAGTCCTAGTCACATTTCATTCCCTTAGGAAATTATCTCATTATCTCCTCCTAAGTTGGGCGTATCTTGACCCATGTTGCTCCATCTTCACGCCTTAGACGATTCTCTTCATCCCAAACCCCTTTGGTGCATTTTGGGGGTGCTACTTTTATTTTCCATACTTAGAAACTTTTTCAAGCTGTGTCTCCTTGAAGAGCGCATTTAGGGAGGGCTACTATCATTTCCATGACTTACACAAATTTTCCATCTTGAGATTTTCCACTTCTTGTGTTGAGCGCATTTGGACCCTTAAGCTTTCATGTTTACAACACTTAGAACTTTTGAAGTCACCCTTTTAACTTTGGGCGCATTTAGAGGGAGTAGCTTCCACTTTTGTTTGCCTTAGAGGTTTTCTAGGCTTCCTCACAAGATAGGTGCATATGGGGTGTTGTGCTTCCAATTTCCATTACTTAGAAACTTTTCTCACTTCATCCCAAGGCTTGGGCACGTTTGATACCTTGAGCTTTCATTTCTCCAGACTTAGAAGATCTTTGTCATGGCCTCTCCATTTTGGGCGCATTTACCTAGGTGAGCTTCCATTTTCTCAGACTTCGATGATTTTCAAGCCTCTTCTCTTCACCTTGGGCGCATTTCACTAGCCCAACTTTCAATTGACTTGCCTTAGCAAAATTTCCATGCTCAACTTGTTCTTGGGCGCATTTGGGAGCTTGTACTTTCATTTTGCAACACTTAGATTATTTTCCATTTCCTCCCTTAAGTTGGGGCACATTTAGGATGCTGAGGTTTCATTTTGAACACTTAGTAAATTTTGATGCCTCCATTCTTGCCAAGGGCGCATTTGACCTTTTGAGCTCTTAGTTTCACTCACTTAGAAATTTTCTTCACCCAGCCTCCTCTCAAGGGTGCATTTGAGGGGTGGTACTTTTGATCTTACAAGACTTACTCAAATTTTTATCAACCTCTTGGACCTTGGGTGCATTTTGGAAATTGAGCTTCCACTTTTTAGACTTAGAGATTTTTTTGTGCTTCCTTGACAAGATTGGGCGCATATGAGGGGTGGTTCAGGAATTTTCACTGCCTTAGGAAGTTTTTTTGGCCTCCCTGATGCCTAGGCGCATTTACAAGGTGCTCTTGCCAGTTTTGGAGACTTAGAAAATTTCCAAGCCTGCTTGCTCCTGTTTACTATTTTTAGAAAATTCACTAATTCTCAAGCCTGTGCAACTCTGTCTGATTTGAAATTTGTTCCATGGGATCCTCATAGCATGACTAACCTGTTCATACTGGCCTTATGTGCCGACTTGCTATTTTTAGCCATGTTTTGGAGGTGACTTACTATAAATAGTAAGTACTAAGAATGAGCTCAGATTTTACTAGTAGATAGCCTGAAGGATGCTGATCGCAATGGGATACATCTATTTTCAAAAATTCACGCGTTTTGCCCCTCATTTTAGGCGACAAAGTTGGAAACCCTAATTTGACTTGCATGTGCCTGAAATGACCTCCGTTTGGCCCCATTTCTGTTGCATGTTGCTCTGTTCGTGAAATTGAAGTTTTGGGAAGTTGTTGGAGTGATCCTGCTAAAAATAGCAAGTGTTCGAAAAAGTAACCAACTCGCTGCCAGGTGTGTTTGCATGTCATATTGCCCGAGAGATCTCAAAAAACCCAGAAAAACCCAGTAAACTAGTCTGCATGCGAGTATTGGCTAAAAATAGCAAGTTCCTGAAAAGTGACCATCTTGTCTCGCATGTTACCCCGTTGCGTAGCTCTCGAAAAACCCATAAAGAATATCCAGACATGCATCAAAAAATCCTGCATGCAAACCCTAAAAATAGCCTACAAAGCCAGAATTGCTGAAAATCAATATCTCAGTTTGCATGTTATACAATCGCGAAGGCCTCGAAAAACCCAGAAAGATTCTCCAGACATGCATTGAAAAACCATACACGCAAACCCTAAAAATAGCCTCCGAAGTCAGGACTGCTAAAAATAGCAAGTGATCAGATTCAACCCAAAATTCGCAGGAAGACAACTTAGGGTGCTTTGAACGCAGTGTCAAGCTCAGACTTCAATTTGCTTACTTGAATCAACCTCAAACTGGTATGAAGAAAGAAAACCCTAAAATTCTCAGACTTAGCCAAAATTTCAATTCAGATGGGCACATCCTTGGAAAGACAGACAGAACAAGAGAGAGACAATAGGAAAACCAACCAAAATCGAGCCAAAAGACCCAAACGAAGCAAAAATTAGGGGGTCCCCATTTGCAATGGGGCGATGTGTGAAAAGGTCACAACAGGTCTTTCTAGTTAAGAGTACCTATAGTGAGAGATCGACCGGGGTAGTATAGGTTCTTGACACCAGGCTCAGATGGCATGATGGTATTTTTGTGATCCTTTATTGATTGCCCTCGTGAAGGGTCGGGTTTCTTCGGTTGAAGAAACAAAGGAGACCAGTAGGTCTTTGGTTGGGCGGAAAAGCCCTTGATGATACTTCTTTTTCCCTTGAAGATAGGGTCCTGTACAAGCATTCCAACCTTCAGACTGTACTTTCTTGTAACTCTTTCTCTCTCTCTTAATTTCAGTTATATTTACTTTAACATGTTTATTTCATAGCTGTAATAAATGCTCTTTTCATTTTGAAAGTAATGGAAACGTTAGATATTAACCTACTGTGGTTTTCCATTATATAGACTGTTAATTGTTTTCTTTCAGCTGAAATTGAAAAACTAGAAGTTAGTTGATGGATTGTTTATGTAGTTATTGTTCAGATTGTTTATCTTTTTCCGTTTGATATTGCAATGGAAACTCTAGTAAGAAAACTAGTTAGTTACACTTTAGCTGAATTTGGTAGTTAGTTACCATTCTTAAATTGTAGATTAGTTGGAGTGTTACACATTTTATTCATAGACCACTATTCACACAAAATATATTTTGAACATTGCCATTAGGAGAGGCTTATCAAAGGTATTTTGATTGGCAGATTTGGTTCAAGTTTGAAATATTTTTAAGGGGCTAACATTGGATGCCTATTGGCATTTTTTGGAAGTTCAGTAAAATTATGGGCAAAGTTTAAGTGGTTCTAATGCTCATACAAGTGCCACCAACATCCAACTGAAAGGTAAAGCATTGAGTGGTGACTCTATTAGCCATGGATAAGCCATGAACAAAGTTTGTCATGCAACCATGCCAAATGGCTATGTGAAAGATGGGTGGCATGTACTATTGTAGAGAACATGTTTAAGAAAACAAATTTTGAGCTCAAGTCGAGAATGCTTGTGATAACAAATAGCATGGAGGAGAATTGTGAGCTAGAGCCTAGGATGAGATGGTGACAAGCAACATGAAATTCCTCGATTAACTGGTATGTGAGTTGTTCTAGAAAGGTTGTGTGAGAGTAAGTAGGGTTGTAGGGGCATGATTAAGAGTTGAAGCTAGCAAAGGCGTGGTAGAAACATGTTGTACCCATAAGGTTCTTTCATATTGTGTCAATTTTTAAGCTAAGGTTTGTTGTTTTCTCAAGTGCAATTCATAGTTCAAAACTTGTTGGTGTTTTTTTGTCTTGTCACCTTTGTTGCCCTTTTCTAAATATTGTTAGGATCATGGAAGAAGGTTCTTGAAGACATTTGTCATGGTGGAGGAAAATAAGTTTTGTTGAAGAAGTTTCATTAGGCATAAGGGCAAGGGTGCACCTTTGTAAAAGAAAGTAAAAGAAAAATCCAATGGAGAGGTGTGCGCACTTGATAAGGGCAAGTTTGAGATCAAAATTTCATGCTTAGGTGTGTGTGGAACAAAGATGTGCACCTCATAAAGGAAAAGGGGATTTCAATCTTCAAATCGTCAATTTGATGTTTAGGTGCACACTTGCATTGTAAGTGTACGCTGAACAAAGGGAGAAATTTTGGTTTCGAGCCCAAGTTACAAATCCAATTCATAGGTGTGCACTTAGGGGATAGAGGCCCACCTCATTGAATGGTATTTTGTTTTCAAAATTAGTTCAATAGATTGCATTATTTGGTGCATTGAGGATCAAAAGTGTGCACATAATAGGGAAAAATGTTAACAAGTAGGAAATTCTTTCAAATATAGTTGTCAAGTGCACTCATAGGTAGGGAAATGCACCTAAACGAGGACATAAGGGTGTGTATATAGATTGGTGCATGCCCAATAGAAGCATAGATTAATATCAGAAACAAATTCCAAATGACCTATTCCAGGTGTGCACTTGTGAAAGAGGCAGATGTGCTGATTAAATCAAAGCATTCGGTATGCAAGTGCACACTTGGTGTTCGCTGATGCACTTGTTAAAGGCTGGATTCAAAATATGCAAATTCCTCATATAGTTGCACACTATGGGGACAAACTCACACCATTATACATAAAATGTCCACGTCCACAAAATTTCCATATGAGGTACACCTCTTCAAAGATGAATTTAATGCAAAGTATTGAATTAAGTACAAAGGTGTGCACCTCGATAGGGAAAATCACATGTTTCAAAATTGTGGTTTTAATTCCCCTTCTTAGGGTTGTGTTCTCAACAATCTTTTTTAGCGCACATCAAAGTTCGAAAATCCCATTGTTTTATTTTTGTGGGAGAATGAAATGTGCACCTATTTAAAGGAAATATGGAATGTTTAAAAATCATAGCGTGCATGAGAGCATATTTGAAAAACTTGGACTTAGCAATAATTCGATAGGCCCAAAATTATTAAAAACTTGGGACTCAGCAAAAAATCGGGGAAAAACTCAGCAATAACTTAGCAAATTTATCGAACATTTGAAAATACATAATTTTTTCAATATTCTTCGAAAACATACATATATACTGAATTTGTAGAACATATTACTGATTTCATCATATATAAATCAAAATTAGAGTTTAATACATATCATAGACCAAAAAGCGAGTTCAACTTCTGAATACATATCAACTTCAAGTTTCGGTATCAATGAAAATTGTATATCATAAATTTCTTCTATGACTAAAACATTCAGAGTACATGTTTTGTTGTGCTTTTTTATCTGTTTAAAATTATATATGATCCACAAATTTACCACCTACCAAATATAAATTAGGTGTCATGTTTTCCTTTTCTATTTCTATATGATGTAAAAGAAGAGCATCCTATTCAAGCACTTAAAGTAACTAATTGAGTATCAACTTCTAAATTACAACAAATTGCAGATGGCACAAGAATTCAAATGAAAATTTGGAACATGAGTCTTTGTGGTGAATTGGCATCTGGTTATTATTTTGTGCAGACATCAGAGCATCTACTGTAACAAAAGTATATCCATCCATAATGTATGCTGCTCACAGACATCTCTATAAGATGGAAAATATAGGAATTGAGTATTATTAAAGGGTAACAAAGTACAAAAGTTATGTAAAATTAAGGACAAAGTATCCAGTTCCAGACACCATGCTGTTGGGTATTGATTTTAATGCTTAAATAATATGAAATATAATCAATCAAGAACACAACATACAACAAAGTTAAATGGCCAATTAAATAAGTCAATCAAAAGTCGTATTTACACCTTTCTTTACCAAATGGATTCATTGTGTATTTTGTCAAAAAAAGGAATAACAAGGGTGGTCTTTTTATATTTGATTTTGAATTTTTTATGTCATCTGTGCCTACTGTCTGAATGAAATCAATGGGAGTCGGGACAAACATGGTTGAATATGAGTCGGGACAAACATGGTTGAATATACGTCGGATGTATGATAAATTTGTTTAGGAAAAAACCTTTGAAAACCCTCGTTGCTTTTCGTGCCCTCATCGCATCCCAAAATCGCATCATGAAGGTGCAAAATGAAGTAAAAAAAATGTGTTTACTTTTTTTTTAAACTTATGGTTGAATCTCAACGAGTTTTCATTCAAAAAATTCGCACATTTTCACGCTTTACCATCAAATAATCGCAGCGAGTTTTAGGCATAACTTGGCCCCGAGTTATTAGGCGAGTTACTCGCCGACACTCATGGCTCGTGAGTACTCGTGCGTCTGCTGAGTAGTCGGCAAGTTTTTCAACCATGCATGAGAGAATTAGGTGTGCACTTGATAGTGGACATCATAAGTCTTCAAGTTTTATATTATGATAGGTGTGTGCCAAGAAGAGAAGTGCACACTTGAACAAAGGAGTGATTCAAAATGCAAACATACAAAAAATGTTAGGTGCACATTTGGAGTGTAGGTGCACACCTCATTGAAGGGATGTTTAAAATTAAAAACATTGTTTTGACTTATGTTCATAGGTGCACACCTTGCGATGAAGTGCACACCTAGTCAAAGGAAATCACAAGTGCAATTTCAAAGTTTGTTTTATGGTGTGTTCTCACAAATATAAAGCACAAATTTGCACTTATCAAAGGGATTCAAATTGTCAAAGTGAATTTTTAGGAGGTTTCATGTGTCTTTAAAGGGTTAACTGTAGCTAGAGGAAAAATTGCAAAATCATTAAAGTCATCTAGAACCTCTTAACTAGAAGTCTGTTTTTAGGTCACTAGCCATCATTGTTTTCAAGGATAAAAGCATATTCTGATATTTGCTATGTTTAGCTGGTGCAATTTATAGCCTATTCTATTTTTAGTTGCCGTTATTTTTTGAGTTCATGTTATTTTTAGTAATCTCTATTTTTAGCCTAGGGTCAACTAGTATTAGGTCTATTTTTAGATCTCTTGTTATGTGAGAGTTGGGAGTTCTAAGTAGGAGTTTGTAATAATTTCTACACTTCTGTCTAACTAGTAATCCCATGGGTTTAGGTTTAACATTGGTTGATAATGTTTTGTAATAATCGATTCGGAAACTAGAAGTAGCAGTCAACTTTTTATTTATTTTCATGCAATACCTTTGTAAACATCAATGCCTTTCACTTCTTACATGCTTTACATATGGACCTTTTGATGGGCTGGGTTATTCTGCCTTCCCATGTGGACATGTATCAACATCAAATGTATCTTTTTCTTGCTTGTTCTAACAATTTGTTTCTAGTTCTTTATGCTCATCATAGTATAATATGCTATCTTTTGAATCTTTGTATTGATAAAATCATGATGTTTTTTTGAAATTTACATGGCTGATTTGTTGTCTTTGCCAATTGCAGGGGGATACTATGGGAAATCTCAATATGGAGGACAGGTTTGTTTCTCATGCTTGTTTTGGCTCTATGCAGAACTAGCGGAATAGTCAAGGGAAATTCTGTAATGCCTGTATTCTTTTTTGGTCGAGTCAATGTCTTTTGATATGGGATAAGTTTAAAGAAAATAATTGGATGGAAAGGAAATTCAAAAGAGCTTGACATTGAAAATCAAACATAATAATATTGATAGGAAGATCAAAATGTGCTACTTTGTCCATTTTAAGTTTTTAATCCATAGATATTATTTTGGCATAAGCTGCCACCATTGACAGACAGACATGTTTAACAGCTAGTGGACTCACAATGGTTTGAATTGCCAACCAATATTTATAAATTTTTTCTGTGTTCTAAGCATCGTTTTTCAAAACATCAGTCATATACATATTCAATGCATATTGAGGAAATAATGGACTCTTTGTCTTTAAGTGGATCTTGTCTGTATGAGCATATTTTATTTTTACTTATAAAACCATAAGATGGTTGATGGTGATAGGCCTCCCTGATCATTCTTGCCCTGTTAGGTGATCATTTGTTTGAGAAAGAAAATTAAATATCACTGTTCAAAAATGTGCAATTATTAAATTGTTGATTGGTTAATTAAGAGTTATATCGGACCCTTAGCCTCAATCTGGGTTAACGTTAACTGGGCCTAGCTGATGAGACTACAAACCGGGGATCCCAACCCTATAGAGACAAAATCCAAACTTGTGAGCTCAAAGGCCCAGCTAGGGTACAAAACCTGTGAATGTACCAGCCTAGTGGGCATTTGAACACATGTGGCTATTAAAACAACACCACACCTTAACCATCACGCCATAGTAGCATTCTATTTACTGACATTGACATAACATGGCAGATGTGTAAATGGGATACCATTCCTGTGGTTTAAAACAGGAAAACTCAGCAAAAACATGGGTAACTAAAAAGTGAATATTATTTTTGTAAAAATAGAGAGAAATATGATTTTATTATTTCATGTCAAATATCGTGCATATAGATTAGAGATAAAACATAAAAAAATAAGTATGGGTTTTAGAAACAATTATTTTACTTTTACTTAAGAGGGTATATTTAAAAAATATATGGTTGGTCCTCAAAAAGCAGGCAAGTGCCAGTCATTGAACATAGCCTATTATTTGAGGGACAATTCAATGTTTTATGCCAAATTCTCTTTAGGATATAAGTAAAAGAAAAATCCTCATTAATCTATTTAAAGTTAAACTTGAAAAGTTAGAATGCACTAGCTGCAATCCTGAACTAAAAATTTCCAATCTTCCATTGCTTTTATTTTTCCTCTCATAAAATGATCCACAGCAAGGAAAGGTTTGCTTACAGAACCACTTTTTGATAAACTCAGAAAATCCTGTGTAATGGGATGTCAAATGAGGTGAGGTGATCACTTGGGGTCAATCATGAGTTTGGGGAGTGTAACACTACTACAAATCATGATATGCCCTTAATGGTGTTCAAAGATGTGTTTAGTCATATTACTAGATTAATTGTATTAGGTTGGAAAGTGATTGATTGCCAAGGAAATACTAGGTGAGAAATAACTTATCAAGAATATATTATCTGAATTTGCTTGCAGAAATGTAAGTTGATAGATATTCTTCAACAACAGTTTCATTCGTACATCTTTTATCATTGAGTGAGAATAATTCCCTATTGTCTCTCACAATAAAAATCAACTAAAGTGCGTTGCTCTCACTCTATTTCTTGGCAGATGTCTGGTGGTTTAACAGCAAAATTATACCAAGATTTTGGGATCTAACCTTGTGGTAGTCAAAAAATTCTTCAGAATTCAAGGTACTCTTAGATTTAGCATTGTTTAATGTTACTCTTTTAGTGTTGATTGCTGAAAGGTGTGAAGCAGAGTTAGTAGAGTGGTACAAAGCCATTTTTCTGTATAGCTTTGTGTATAAAATTATCACTGAAGTTAAGGATCGATCATCCCATCCTGGAACAACATAAGAAGCACATGGCATACAAAAGGTTAGAGTGCAATGTAATTGTAAGCAGACATAGGGTATTTAAGCTTTGTATTTTCCAAATCCTACTACAAGTGTTAGGAGTTTTAACCCTTGACTTCAAACCGCAACCAACATCAAATCAAAAAGGATCTATAAAGGAGAAACTAGAATTTGGTAAAGTTCAAATATAAGAAAGAATTAGGAAATTGGAAGCTATTGCTGGTTCTCGTGAAAGTACAAAAACATTGTCATGTGCCCCAACTGTGACACTAAATAGAAACCATGAATACGAATAAATAGACAAGACATATAAATATTGACAACTTCATTACAATTATGATTATCAAAATAATATTATTATGAATATAAACTACCTTATATATTGTAATATTAATGTCATAAATAACAAAGATAAAAATAAACATAGGCCAATTCATAGATTGAATATAAAATAAACAAATATAAAATATAAAATAAACAAATAACAAATATAAAGTAAAATAAATAAATAACAAATGCAAAAGCCAATCCATGAATCGGCTCTTAAAATAAAGCAGCGATTATGTTTGTTGAGACACGGGATAATGTTAATTATGAATCGGTGCAAGAGAAACAGGCAATCCCATAAAGTCACATCCCTAGTCAAAGGGGCAGGTATGACTCTTGGAAATCGATCTATAAAAAGAGATCAAGCCAAGACAAAAGGAGGGGAAGATCAGAAAAGAAGGAATATAACAAGTAAAGCACGGGCTGCATACATATGGGAGAATATTTTATGAATTATGATCTGCTTACAGCATAAAGTAGGATTGCTTATTGTTATTGGGTTCAAATTATAATAAGTTCAGATCTCATAGAGTAGGAATAAGTAAATGTATCTATGTTTGCTGTTTATATTATAATATGTTCACAGTTATAGATTAGAGTCAGTAAATGTATTTATGTTTGCTGTTTATATTATAATATGTTCATAGTTCTTAGAATAGAAATCCTTTTATCTGCTCGAATGCATTTATGATAGCTGACCATTTACAATAGCCAACTGATTACATGTGTGTGCCATTGATATATCTATAACAATCTGACTTTTACGTAGACAATTGACTGCTTAAGTACATTGACTTGTGGATCCTTTAGCACACTAACCTATATATATGTATATGCATTGAATTGATAATTATTGAAGTGTCTATATCTAATTCTGTATGTTAATACTTGAGTGTTTGAAACTGATTGTAAAACCTGCTTAGGAGGAAGAGTCTGAGAAAGTGGTGCCTAGAGATCCCGCTTAAGATCTGCCTATTCCCAATGCAAGGAAGGGTCATGGATGAGTGGAGAGTCCACTTAAGATCTTCCTTGTTCAAAGGTAGGGATAGGCCATGGATGGGTGGGGGTCCCACTCAAGTTTGCCCGAACCAAAGAAGGGAAGGGCGATGGAGGGGTGGTAGGCCTAGACCACTATAAGCTTTGTTGGCTTCCTCTAGTAGGCGAAGTGTTTTCTTAGTACATAATAGTTACATTTGTTATGTATAGTTGCTATTACATTTTTATGGCTAAAGATAAATTGTGTTTGAAAACCTGCTCAGGAGGAAGGGCTCGAGAAAGTGGTGCCTATAGACCTCGCTTAAGATCTGCCTATTCCCAATGCAAGGAAGGGCCATGGATGAGTGGAGAGTGCACTTAAGATCTGCCTTGTCTGAAGGTAGGGATAGGCCATGGATGGGTGGAGGTCCTGTTGTGACCTTTTCACACATCACCCCATTCAAAATGGGTACCCCCTATTTTTTGCTCCATTCGGGTCTTTTGGCTTTGGTTTGGGGTGGTTTTGCGGCAGTCTCTCCTAGTTCCTGATGTCTTTTTGGGGATGTACCTGTCTTTGGGCCCAATTTGGAATTTTGGCTAAGGCTGGAGTGCGTCTTGTCAGATTAGGATTTTCATTCTTTAGGCTTAGTTTGGGGTCAAATTGAGTAAGCTGATTGAAATTTGAGCTTGGCACTGCAATCAGGAGGCTTTAGGAAGGTTCCCATTAAAATTTCACTAAATTCTGACAACTTACTATTTTTAGTAAGTACTCCATTTTGGACCCTTTTCTCAGGGCTTTTGAAAATCTGACCGCTACATCATGTTTAGAACCCTTTGAGCAACTTACTGCCAAATTTGAACGAATTCCGAGAACTTACTAATTTTAGCAGGTCCACTTTTAGCAGGTATGATGTCACCCGAACAGCTCCAAATCTTCAGTTTCCAGAGCAGAGCAGTACGTAATAGAAACGGCGTCAAATGGAGGCCAACAAAGGCACATGCAATGAAATTAGGGTTTCCTACTTTTATGCCTAAAATGAAGGGCAAAACTTGAGAAAATTGAAAACAGGTGTATCCCATTGCGATCAGAATTTTTTGTCGAGTCTACATGTGAAATTTGAGTGCGATCCGCACACTTACTATTTTTAGTAAGCCACTTCCAGAACAGGGCCCAAAATAGCAAGTGAGCATAAAAGGCAAGTGTGAACAGGTTAATCTGGCCATGAGGACCATGTTGAGCAAATATCAAGTCTCGAGAAGTTTCAAATGATTGAAAATCAAGAGAACTTTAGAAGTTACTAAAAATGGAAATATGAGGGCAAGGCTGGCAAATTGCTTAAGTGTTCAAAATCCCCTTTATACATGGAAATACTCTTCACGAAAAATGGTTAAGTATGAAAATCTCCCTCTCACCACTCAAATGCGCCCAAGGGAGTCAAATGGGGGTCAAATATTTTCTAAGGCACGAAATTGAGGTGAACCCCTCTAACATGCGCTCTAGAAAGGGGCAAGTAAAATGCTAAGTGGTGAATGTGCCTAGCACCCCTCCCAAGTGTGCCCAATGCACAAGGCCTCAAATGCGCCCAAGGAGGAATACATGAGAATTTTTTTTTTTCTAAGGTATTGAAGATGAGGAACACCAAACACACAAGATGAGGAATACGCCCAAAGCACTAAGGTTGATATAAGCCCAAGTATAAGATGGAGGTGCGCCTAAGCCTAAGGTGGAAAGGCGCCCATGAAGGGAGGTCTAAAATGCGCCTTAGCTCAGGGTCTAAATGTGCCCAAGGTCAAGATTCAAAGTACGCTCAAGGATAATAGGCTATATGCGCCCAACACAAGGAAGTTAGAATGAGCTCAAGGAAAGGCTTGAATGCGCCCCAAGAGATGATGAAAATGCGCCCTAGACAAAACTCTAAAAACTTCTAAGGCATAAGATCAAACACACACACAAAGCTCAAATTGCGTCCTTAGCACATGATGAAGATGCGCCTAAAGGAGGAGATGGAGATGCGCAAAAGGTAAAGGGATAGAAACGCGCTCAAGGCCAAGTGAAATGCGCCCAACACAAGATGAATTAAATGCGCCCAAGGTGAATGCACTCATGATTTGATACACAGTGAAATGCGCCTATGGAAAGTTGGGAATTTTAAATGAGTTAAATAATTTCCCCACGGATCTTTGAAATAACTAAATGTTACAAGAAGTTAAAGGGGAAAATTCGAACTTTGCAAAGGAAAGAATCTTCAACGAAGGCAAGGTTTATGAAGAACGGGACCTGCTTTGGTGACAACTGGCCCATCACCTCTCCAAATTGGAAATTGCCAAGTGGTGGGAAGAGAAATTTAATGAATTTGCTAAAATAGACTCCCTCACGAATTAGAAATATTCTTTGACACAATTATTTAAGCCACAAAGTTTTCATTTCTTCTCACCGTTTGCAAGTGCGAAGTTGTGGCTCTGAGGATGGGGAGAAAAACGTTGAGGTGAAGCTGTTGAAGTGAGCAAGTCAAATCAGCAAGCTAGGTGCTAAGGGTGAAAATTTTAAGTGCTCGAAGTAATACTGCTGGAAAAGTGTTGAGGTTTGGAGTTTGAAATTTTAATGCTGAAGCTCCATATTTTCGAAGTTTGCTCCACATTTTGGCTATCCCGAGGTTATTTATTTTCTAAGTTTAAATTTTAATACTTATCTTTCATTTTGCAGGATGGCTGAAGTTGGCAGAGGAGCAACTGCAAAGGCCAACAAAGTTGCAGGCAAGGCTGCCAATGCTGAGTCAAGCAAGGCCAATATATCTAGGTAGGCCGTGATAAAGAAGTTGAGCAAAAAATTTCTTCTAGAATCCAAGTGTACATCGAAGTTGGGAGAGCTAAATGATACGAATCTTGGTTCGTACAATCTTGGAGCATTTAGAGGTCGGATGTACGGGATGGGTGCCCATCCTCCATCAATCATGACACATCAAATTATGAAGAGTGGACTTTATGCTGCTGCTGGTTTTCCACTAGCTATCCAGTGTCCATAGTTAATCCTGGAATGTGCCAATTGCTACAAGCTGGAGCGAAGGACTATTGTTTCCTCTGATGGCAAATTGTTTTCCAATCTTACACCTGAGGCCATCGAAGAGGCATTTGGAATCCCCACTTTCGATAGGATGGTATACAGAATGAGGGAGAGGGCTTAAAGGATGTACGCCTCTACTTTTGAGAGATGCACTAGAATGATAAATTCTGTTTGGATGCAGAAGCCTAGGCCTCTTCGCACCAAGCTCCCTAAGCAAATTATTTTAGATGATGTGAAGTAGGAGTATTGTGATCTAATAATGATTCTCAACCAAGTGAATGGAAGCCCTCAATCATACATCTTCGAGCTGTGGATGTTCTTCTACATCGGGATTGTTCTGGAAGGGAAGGACTGTGTGGACTGGGCAAGAATGATAAGTGATAATTTGGATGAACAGTTCAGGAATTTGAGGAGAACTAAAACTTTTTACATGAGCTCATATGTCTACATGCAGGCTTGAATGACTAAGTACAGGGGAATAACTTATAAGGAACCGATTGGGTGTGGTCCTGAACAGTTCAAAATTTACGAGGCTTGCCCACAATTGCACTTGAGCAACACCAGCAGCTACAAAAGAGCGAACGATGCCTTCACAATGCACATAGCTAGGACTCTTCAGCGAAGGACTCAACAAAGGATATCAAAAGAAGCTTAGGAGTTGATCGAGGAATATGGGTATTGGTTTATCCAATTTCCAAAATTCACTTATATCAGGTTGCAGGTGTTCACATCATATCCTTATAGATTACCAAGGTACCCCACGGATAGAATGGTGATGTTAGAGATATCTAGGCAGCTCACTGTCTATGATAGAATTCAAAAAAAGAAGAAGAAAGGAGGATTGGACTTCCCGATCATCATGGGGAATTCATATGAGGTTTGTCCTTTCTTATAGGCAGCCAAAGAAGCTGAGGATGAGCTACAGTTTTTCCACCTCTCATACCACACCAACAGGCAGGATTTTGATCCTTATAACAATATCAGAATAGTGCAGGGTGTGGAATAGAGGCACAAGGCGCATATTGAGGACTTCTGGGCTAATGCGGTGGATGATGCTGAGGTTAGAAGAAGAATGTTTTCCAGAATACCCTTGAAAATGATCAGAGAATGTGAGATTGTTCTAGTTCCGGATCAGGTAGATGAGGATGTGAATGTTATGTAGCCGGTCTATGAAACAGTAAGAAACACAGCGGTCCCACTACTCGATTGGTCATAACCGAAAATCATGGACCTAGATACTTTATGCATACCAGTTTTGACATTCACTAGAAATTGGGTAGAAAGGCACGCGAATAGACTTAAAAGTAGATTAGTCCCCCTCACTTACAATTTGATGGGTGACCAAAGGCCACCAACAGCTAGAAAAAGGAAACAGGTCGCCCAAGCTTCAGAACAACAGAGGGAGGTGCAGGTTCATCAGGTGCCTCAGAGGGTAGAGGAAGCATCATCCACGCCATCGCAGACTCACTCTTCGAGCGTGCAGGAGGTCTCATTGTTTGCAGACCAGAGAAGCAAATTGAATGAAGAGCAAGAGTTTCAGGAGGTGAACCAACCACCTCTTAGAGAGATAGTCAAAGTGTCAACGCTCCTAGAAAGGAAAATCAGCAAGGAGAAGAAGTGGAGACAAAGACCGACACCCGCTTCCAACAACTGATTGAGACGGCTTTGGAGGAAGAGATTGCTATAGGGCAAGAGGGTTAAGGTTTAGGAGAAAATATTCAGCAGATGGAAACTGATGAGCCTCAGTAGAATAGTGTTAGAGAAGAAGTACATGGAGAGGAAGCGAGGGAGGAGCCGTTGATTATTATTTGTGACCTGCAACAGGCAGTGCTAGACTGGCTCAAGGAAAGAAAGAGAAGGGATCCTGTTGAGGAGACTGACCCGACAATTGAAATGGAGGAACTCCTCAGTAGAATCAGTGGATCGCCAGAGAAGAAGAGGGCTAGAAAGTTCTCGAAGATATCTACAGATAAGTCTGGTTCTCGCACACTCCATGTGGCTATTCCCAAGGTAGAATGTGACTGAGATGAGGCAATCCCAGAGAATTATGTGATCACTACTATGGAGTTGGGCCACCCTACAGGAGCTCAAATAATCGAAGAATGTGATAGCTCCTATCAGGCTTTTAAAGATAGATTGCTCTAGATAGAAGGGAAGTGTAGAAGATTGAAGAAAGAGCATAAGACGTTGATTGGCTATGTGCAACACTTATCCCATCCGTGTGGACAAGAAAATCCAGCAGTTGATCTTCCAGTTGAGCTTTTGAGGGAATCAGTCAGTGGCCTGGAAGATTTAAAGAAGATGGCTCAAGAAGCAGATAAGTGGGTTGGCAATATTCACGTACAGACAAAAAAGTTCATGGAGGATCTTGCCCTTTCTTTTTAGCAGGCCTCCGGTATTTTGATGCGCATGGATAATGTTGATCAGGCTTGGAGTGAAACCCACATTTATCAGAATAAAACTGTTCCTCGCTTGGCAGCCTTAATGCATATACCCATACAGACTCTGGTAGAAGGATGAGTGATTCAGGAGGGCGATAGATATGACTTCCCCAGTTGGTATTCCTCGGCAGTCACAGGCCGAGGCTTCTTCGATGTAGCTTAGGCAGAATCAACTAGAGTTAGAAAGGCCATGGGAAATATGTAGGAAGGAGTCTTGAATATGCTTGAAGCCTTTCTTTTCAGATGTAAGATCATTTGCCCAAGTGGATTTTGAAAACATTTCGACCTTCTCCAATATCATTCAGAAAACTTAGGATGCCTTAGTTGCTTGGGGAAAATCTTGTACTCGGTAGGGGAAAGTTGTCACGGTGCTTGAGTTTCAGCTTAATCATATTCCACCCATCTCAGTTTAGGAGGTGTTGATGTGATTTTTGTGACCATACCAAACAGCAGAACAAAATAGTTTGGGCTACTCCGTTCTTTCTTGATCAAAGTATTCCATGCGCTAAGATTGCGAGAAAGTTCGCATGTTCAACTCCAAGGTTCCTTTAGTGCGAATAGACCCAGTTTGGTTGATGTGTATTGCTATGTTCGTACGAGGGGACTTGCACAATTGTCCAGATTTCTTGCAGTCAGCAGCTAATGTATGATATTGAAGGGGAATTCTTACGTGTATGATTTGGCAATGTGCTCTCTCTCCTAAAACTAATCAGAAAGTACGGAAAGTAAAGGGGATAAGGGCCTAAGAAATTTATACTCTATTCTAAATGTAGGGTATGTGGGGCTTCGTCTCAATAAACTTCAACCGGATTTCACCTAGCCTCCGTCGGACAGCCTCAGCAAAATCGGTGCAATCTTCAAAGGGGATAGCGAAAGGTGTTCAAGTTATAGTTTAACATACGTACACCATCAGAACAACGCATATAAGTATGTAAGCCATAACCGAAGTTAAACACAAGATAATGTCCAGTTGACCACGCAAGGCAGACTTATCATCAACAAGCCGCTAGTGGTATGGAATAAAGTGAAGCTATCTCAATAAAACACCACACACCGAAGTAAGCTACTTGCATGAATCTAATCTACTTGGATACGAAAGGAAGAAGAAACCTTGCTAGCATTTCATGACAAGACGAATTTCATCATCAATGAAAAGATCTATTATCATAAAATGTGTTACACAACAATCTCCTCAAAAGTTTTCAAAGGGAAAACTTTCTTTCTTCTCCAAATTATGCAAAATGCTCTACACACTATACAGCTCTAATGCTCTCTCAATGTCTACTTTCTGATTCTAACTTTCTTCTAATATTCTGATTGTGTTACAAATGAGGGGGACTCCCCCTTTTATAGCTAGCCAAGTCCCAAAGGACGGCTAGGGTTACAATCAATAGTGTGGCCAGAATCGTGCCACCTCAGCCCTAACCCTAAAAACTGCCAGAATAGGGAGTGGTACATTAAATGAATCAAAGATTCCCACTCACTCCTATAAATAGCAAATGCAATAAATGCCCATA
>VDFB02047640.1:0-41369 GCA_007258455.2 Sequoia sempervirens | reverse complement strand
ATAAAGGGTTGCTGCCAATACATGGTTAATGTGAGAACTAGATATCATGTGTGGAGGCATGGATGGAGTGTGTTTAGGGATAAGAGATGGATTGGTTGACAACTTGGAATATTTGACTCTCCAAACTTGGGAAGATGAGCAATGATGGGTGGATATGAAAGTGTATGTGGAATTAGGACCAACTGCTTGATATACTTTGTATGTCACTTTAAAAGCTTGTTTTTTCTTTCATGGACATCTTTGATGGATACTTTTCCCTTCTTAATTTTTTTCCATAGTTTCTTTGATGATGGAGTTTGATAGGGATGATCTTTCTTTGTATTCTTTGGTATCCATTTGTATTGGATTTGTCCATTATGCTTCTCAACCTCTTTTGCTTCAATAAAGTTCTTTGTGCCTTGATTCAAATCTTTATTTTGATGTTGGTCCCAATTCATGGATGGGGTGATGGGTGGATGAAGATTCATGACATGTCTAGTTGTAGTATCGGCATCAGTTTCATCACAAGGATTCTTTGTGCTCCTTAAATTGATGCTTGCTTGAGACATAGTTGCCCCTAGTATTGTGGAGGTAGTACCTTTATGCCTTGATTCTTCCTATTCTAAGATGTCTTGTTCAATAAACATGCTTTGATGAATGACCACTGTAGATGACATTGTTTCAATTTTCCACTCTAATAACTCTGGATTATACTATTATGTCTGACTTGCTTCCTTGAGTGGATAATGTTCAATATCTTTATTCATGATGTCCTTAGTCTGAATTTGTAATATATCTGATACTGTTGTTGACAAATCTATTTGATTGTAGGAATCAATAACCTACTCTTTTTGTGTAATAGTTTCAGGAGTAAAGGGATCCTGTTCTAAATGAAGATCATCTACATGTCTATCCATAAAAAGCATCTCATGGGTAGATGGAGGAATATGTGCATTATGTATAGATAGGAGAGTGTCCATTAGATCATTGTAGTATCTTGTAGATAAAAATTATTGATCTTGAATGATTTTAGAGTGGCTTTTGACATGGGTAAGTTTCAAAGGATGGATTGCTTACAAAGGATTCTTGGATTTTTACATTAGACATGGGGAATGGCTCGATATCCTCTTGATCTTTGAGTGGACTTGGATCAAGTTTCAAGTTGAGGATTCCTTCAGTATCTATAATCATGAGGTAAACAGATGTCAACATGTCATGGAAAGGACCATAGCTAGGCTTTGGTGAAATATTTTGATCATGCTTTCAAATAAATTCTTGAGATATGTCCTCTAACTCATAAGGAGATGTAGAGACATTTTCATTATGATCATAGGTCAATGGATTGTGCATTATGTCAATAGGATCAAACCATCCTAACATTCCTTGAAATAGATCACTAAAAAGTGGCTCTTGATATATGGTGGATGGGGTAGAAAAATCTTGAATGTGCTAATTGATGGATAGATTTTGATCATTGTTTTCAACAATTGCAGTGGAGAGATTGTGAATGTCTTCAACCATAGCGTCAAGTGATGTTGACATTTCTTGAATTGGATCGTTGTTGGGTATTGTCGGTGGATTTTGATCACAATTGAAAAATGACTCTTGATGTATGTTAATTTAATCATTTGATGAAGTTGTCATGGTTTCAAGGTGTTTAGTGGTGGATCGATCTTGATTGTTGTTCTCAACTATTGTCATTTTTTGTGTTTTTTCCTATGCTTTTTGGGTAGTTTGAGAGGCTTGTTGCACTTGTTGCATTTATGTGGCTTGTTGCTTGGCTAGATATTGTTGGATGGCCTTTTGGTAGGCCTAGTGAGCTTTTTGTGCAATGTTATATTGTTTTGCTACATTTGGTTTAGGTGGTTGTGGTGGCGGGTTTAGAATTGTGTTGGATGTAGTGATGGGTTGTTGAGATACACTTGGAGCAATCATGGTGGTGATGGTTTGAGATGTGATGGGTGTGATAGTGGTGGTTGGAATGATTGAAGAGATCGTGATGGTTGGAATAACTGAGGTGATAGGTCCTTGGGAGATCGTGTTTTTTATTTTTTGGGATTAATTTTTTCATTTGATTAGATACTTTTTGTTGGTGCAATGTCGATGGTATATTCAAAGTATTTGATGTGATGGCTTGATTGGTGTTAGGCGGATTGATTTGGATGGAGTGATTGGTGCTAGGTAAAGGGGGAAGCCCTAAACCAAGGAATGATATAGGTAATGGTGGTGGATATTTCCCTTGGTGAATTGACTCAACTATTTTGGTAAGTGTAGCAATTTGATCTTTCCAAATTTGATCTTGATTTGATCTTGACTCCCTTGATATAGTTGATTTGGTTTTTGTTCGAGAAAATTTGAAGTGTGTACTTGTGTTTGATTTTGGACAATGTTTTGATTTGGGATGACACTCAGATTTGGTATGATAGGTTGAAATTGACCCTTGTTCATGTTTGGAATATTTGTATGATTTGCAAATGTATCCACCCCAAAGTTTTTTAGATTCATGTTTTGAAAACTTGTACTTGGTAAATTCTCATTTGGCTTGTAGGGATTTGGTGGGATGATATTATTCATTTGAAGGCTCATGCATTGATTGTTCTATTGATAGACTTATAGGTTTGGATTTAGATCTGATGCAGGAGCATCCAGTGGTGTAAGGGCAATCTTGCATCACCCAAAAATAGTTAAATTTCAAGTTTCTTAGTTTTTAGATGTTTTTACATTTTTGGATACCCTTTTTGTCATAATGAAATTCCCAATTTATGGTTTTTATTTTCTATTCCCGGGTTGAAAGATATTGCAATTTTAGTTTCCCAAATTTGCACCTAAAAATCTTCTGAGTTAGATTTGAGGCACTTAGATTTCCTAGATCAGCCCCAAAACTTGCCAAAATTGGCATAGCAGATTTCAAGCATGTTCTTGACTTTGAGACCTTTCCAATAGTTCAAACGGTTTGCGAATCGGGGTCCCGGATCAAAAGTTATGGCCCCAGGAAGTTGGCGCACTTTCTAGAAGATACAATTGCAAATGTTCTTTTGAAATTTGAACTTCAAGTAGTAATTTTTCGGCACCAAACTACTTAAACTCAAATTTGTATGTTTTTTGGCTCCAAAATAAAGAGGAGCTCTATTTATGGATGGGTTTCTAATTTTTTGAGCAACTTTTTGGGGGACAAACTCGCATATTGTGAAAGGGTGATTCTGTAGCTTTTTGTAACTTGCATGTGTTGTAGAAATTGGGGATTTGAGATCCTCTACATGTAAGAAGCTCCATTTTCTGAATAATAAAATTATTCTCTTGTTTGTGGGTTATTTTTCTAAGTCTCTGGTTGCACCCTCATCAAGTGGTATCAAAGCAGGTTTTCTTGAGTGTGTGGACAGATCACCAATCGTGAGGCAGTTCATACCAAGACCGTGGTTGTGGGTCAAGGTCAAGAAATATTCCTCCAAGAGTGATGCCTGGTAGGTGTGGTGGTGCAAAAGGTGGTCGAGGCAGCCAAAATGCTGGTGGAAGACATGCACTGGCATCCTTCCAAAGACAGATTGATGCATTGCAAGAGTAGTTGAGAAGAGGGTTAAACCTGAGGAGGAAAGTGAGGATGAAGGAGAGGAAGAAGGTTCAAATGCAGAAGAGGAAGAAGAAGCAATTGATCAAGACCAAATGTGGCTAATAAGTACCATTTCAAAGATCGAGAAAAGACCCAAAGCAGAAGTCCCCAGTTATTCCAAAATTCTAAACCTGGAAGAGTTGATTCGACTGGATCAACAAGCTAGAAGAATATTTTGAGTATGAGGAAATAGAGGACCCAGATCAGGTTAAGTTTGTGAAAATGAAGCTGAAGGGCCATGCTAGTATTTTGCAAGAGGTCTAGTTGGAAAGAAATCGAAGAGGAAAAGGAAATATCACCAGATGGGATCGCATGGTAGAGAAACTGAAGAAGCAGTTCATACCAGTGGACTACAAGTTAGATCTATTGAAGAAATTGCAAGGGTTGAAGCAAGGAAGTAGATCTGTGAAAGAATATACTAAATATTTTTACAAGATAATCATCTGAACGGGCCACACAGAGGCCAATAAGGAGAAGGCAACATATCTTAATGGGTTACGCACCGAGCATTCAAAGAGGAGTTGGGGTTTGAAATTTTAATGACCACCATTGAGGATGTATATCAGTTTGCTCTGAAGGTGGAAGAGAAGCTAAACAAAAGATTTGATGGCAAGCAAAAAGGATGAGGAGGTCAAAGTGGAAAGGGAAGTGGAAGACCTTTAGGAAGCCGAAATGATGATGAATAGAAAAGTGAAAAGATGTACTAGTCAATAAAAGAATGGGAATAAATAACTGGGTGGATAAAAAAAGTAGACTGGAGATATGGAAAGGAAGAGGGGAAGGAACAGTGGTGGTGGAAGAAGGAATGGTGGATGTCTTACACAACACCATGGAAGGGAAGGAGTTTGGGAAGGGAATATGGAAGGGGAGAAGTCGTAGTGATTAGGAGAGCCTTGGTGACTGAGGAAAAGGAACCAAAACAGAGGAAGAATTTGTTTTGCACAAGGTGCAAGTGTGAAGGAATATGTTGTGATGTCATTATTGACTCGCGTATTGCCCATAATTTGGTGTTAGAAGAGATACCGCCAAAGTTGAAGTCAAGAGGGAAAGTGAACCGCGATCTGTATCAAATTCACCGGTTGCAAAAAGACCACAAAGTTTTGGTCAATGAGCGCTACTCAGTAAAGTTCAAGATTGGGAGCTACCATGATGAGGTAATTTCCTCGCGGATATCATCCCCATGGATGCATGTCACATGTTGTTGGGGAGGCTGTGGCAGTTCGATAGACAAGCTATACATGATGGCCATGCAAACACTTATTCCTTGATAAAGGATGGTGTTCGTCACAAGTTGAAACCCCTAAAGGAGACCGAAGAAAAGGTATACAATAGTGCTAGAATTTATTATGTAGATGGAAGAAATTTTTTAGAAGGTATGAAGCATGAGTGTGTGTGTTATGCATTGATTTCTAGAGTAAGGAAGATAGTGAGAAGGTTCTAGAAGAAGTTTTTGGGATGTTGGATGAGTTTCAGGATATTGTTTCTGATAATGTACCTAAGCGTTTACCACCAATAAGGAAGGTCAGTCATCAGATTGACTTGATTTTTGGAGCTAGTTTTCCAAATAAGGTAGCTCATAGAATGACTCCAACAGAAAATAAGGAGTTGAATAGACAAGTTCAAGAGTTGTTGAGAAAGGGTTTGATATGGGAGAGTTTGAGTCCACGTGCAGTACATGCAATACTAGCAACAAAGAAGGATGGGGAGTGGAGGATGTGTACAGATTCCTGGGCCATAAACAAGATAACAATAAAGTACAGATTTTCCCTGCCAAGGATGGATGCCCTGATGGAATGTTTGAGTGGAGCTCAATACTTCACAAAGATTGATCTGAAGAGTGGATATCACCAGATCTAGATTTGAGAGGGAGATGAATGGAAGACTGCCTTCAAGACCAAAGAGGGCCTATACGAGTGGTTAGTCATGCCTTTTGGGCTAACCAATGCACCGAGCACATTCATGCAGCTCATGAACGAGGTACTAAAAGAATTTCTGGGAAGTTTTGTTATTGTGTATTTAGATGATATTTTGATTTTCAGTAAGACATTGGATGAACATCTAATGCATATTCAGAGAGCCTTTGAGAAGTTAAGAGAAGAGAAACTGTTGATTAATCTGAAGAAGTGTAGTTTTGTGAAGAGGGAGTTAGTGTACATGGGGTTTGTTGTCTCAGCAAAGGTCTCAAGATGGACTTAGAGAAGGTGAAGGCTATTCCGGAATGGCTTACCCCAAGAACTGCTACCGAGGTGAGATCTTTCCATGGTTTGGCTAGTTTTTATAGAAAGTTCATTAGAAACTTTAGTAGTATTTGTGGACCCCTGACTGAAACAATGAGAGGGGATAGAAAAGAATTCAAGTGGAGCAGTGGAGTGGCAAAAAGTTTTGAACTATTGAAGCAAAAGGTGACAGAACAACCTGTTCTATCCCTCATAGATTTCAACAAGGTGTTTTAGGTGGATTGTGATGTCAGTGGTTGTGCCATTGGAGCAGTGTTGAGCCAAGAAGGTAAGCCCATTTCCTATTTTAGTGAAAAGTTAAATGATGCTAAGAGAAAGTATTTTGTATATGACCATGATTTTTATGAAATAGTTCAAGCATTAAAGAAATAGAGACATTATTTGTTTTCGAAGGAATTTGTTCTATATACTGATCATTAGGCCTTGTAGTACCTAAATAGTCAGGGAAAATTAAATCAGAGGCATATGAAATGGGTAGAGTATTTGCAGAGTTATACCTTTGTTTTGAAACATAGGAGTGGGAAGACAAATAGGGTTGCAGATACCTTAAGTAATACCTTTGTTTTGAAACATAGGAGTGGGAAGACAAATAGGGTTGTAGATGCCTTAAGTAGGAGGCATACATTGATGACAAAGATGCAGATTGAAGTGGTTGGATTCAATGAACTCAAGACACTATATGCAGAAGATCCTTATTTTGCAGAGGCTTGGAAAGCTTGCAAGGAACCTATTACAGTGGATAAGACAAGGTGGTTGGATTTCATAATCAGGATGGCATGTTATTTAAGGGAAGTCAATTGTGTATCCCAAGGAGTTCCATGAGAGAGAACTTGATAAAGGAGAAGCATAGTGGAGGAATGGCAAGACATTTTGGTCAGGATAAGACCATTGCCATTATCAGTGAGCATTATTATTGGCCTTAGTTGTCACGGGATGTGAAGAAGTTTGTACAAAGCTACAGGGTATGTCAGATGGATAAAGGAGTGAGTCAGAATATAGGCTTATATAAGCCCTTACCTGTACTAGAGAGGTCATGGGAGGATATAAGTATGGACTTTGTTCTTAGTTTTCCAAGGACACAATGAGAGAATGATTCAGTCTTTGTGGTGGTTGATAGGTTTTCGAAGATGGCACATTTCATTCCATGTCAGAATACCCATGATGCAATCCACATTGCTGACTTGTTCTTCAAAGAGGTGGTGAGGCTACATGGTCTGCCAAAGAGTATTGTTTCAAATCATGACACCAAATTTGTGGGGTACTTTTGGAGGACCTTGTGGAAGAAGATGAAGACAGAGTTGAAGTTCAGTTCTGCACACCATCCACAAACAAATGGGTAGAAAAAGGTTGTTAACAGGAGTCTAGGTAACCTACTGAGATGTTTGGTAGGAGATAAACCCAAGGGACGGGACTTGATCTTACCCCAGGGAGAATTTTCTTACAACAATTCTGTCAACGAAAGCATTGGTAGATCACCTTTCTAGATTGTGTATGGAGGTAGCCCTAGAACAACTCCAGAATTGAGGAAGATGGACCAAGAGAAGAAAATAAGTGCTAAAGCCAAAGATTTTGTAGAACACATCAAAGATATACATGAGAAGGTAAGAGAACATATTAACAAGATGAATATGTAGTATAAGGCTAAGGTAAATCAGAAAAGGAGGTATAAGGAGTTTCAGATTGGTGATGAAGTGATGGTCCACTTGAAGAAAGAAAGGTTTCTAGTGGGAACATATAACAAATTCAAGATGAAGAATTTCGGTCCCTGTAAAATTTTGAAGAAGCATGATTCAAGGAATGCATATGAGGTAGAGTTGTTGGATGGATTCAATATTTCCCCTATGTTCAAAATTTCAGATTTGACAGAGTATCATGAAGGTGGTGCAGAGGAAGTACCAACGATGGAATAGTGTGGTATTCCAACACCTACTTCAGAAAAGGAGGAGATTGAAGAAATCTTGGATAGTCGTGTGGGAAGGAGTACCAGGAATAGGTAGTTTGAAGAATATCTGGTGAAATGGAAAGGAAGGCATGTTGAAGATTCATCCTGGTTACCTAAGGCAGAGGTCAACCATTTGGGTTTTCCTCCACCATCTGAGACGTAATAGGGTCACTTCTCAAATTACCCTAGGTGTCTGATGCAGGAGCATCTAGTGGTGTAAGGGCAATCTTGCATCACCCAAAAATAGTTAAATTTCAAGTTTCTCAATTTTTAGATGTTTTTACATTTTTGGATACCCTTTTTGTCATAATGAAATTCCCAATTTATGGTTTTTATTTTCTATTCCTAGGTGGAAAGATATTGCAGTTTTAGTTTCCCAAATTTGCACCTAAAAATCTTCTGAGTTAGATTTGAGGCACTTAGAGTTCCCAGATTGGCCTGAAACTTACCAAAATTGGTGTAGTAGATTTTGAGTGTGTTCTTGACTTCGAGACTTTTCCAACGGTTCAAACGGTTTACGAATTAGAGTCTCGGATCAAAAGTTATGGCCTCGGGAAGTTGGCGCACTTTCTAGAAGATACAATTGCAAATGTTCTTTTGAATTTTGAATTTCAAGTTGTAATTTTTTGGCGCCAAACTGCCTAAACTCAAATTTGAATGTTGTTGGCTCCAAACTAAAGAGGAGATCTATTTATGGATGGGTTTCTAATTTTCTGAGCAACTTTTTGGGGGACAAGCTCACATATTGTGAAAGGGTGATTCTGTAGCTTTTTGTAACTTGCATGTGTTGTAGAACTTAGGGATTTGAGATCCTCTGCATGTAAGAAGCTCCATTTTTTGAATAATAAAATTATTCTCTTGTTTGTGGGTTATTTTTCTAAGTCTCAGGTTGTTCCCTCATCAAGATCTACCATTGGGAAATGTGTTCCAATCTATGATTTGGGCATACTCACACTTGTGCCATTGACATTTGTCAAAGGTAATGATCCCATGTACGAATTGTATAAGTGTGAATTTTTATAATCAATCGGCATTGTAAGGCTTTGAAAGTTTAATTGATTTGGATTACTCATGATGTATGGATCAAGTTTGTATTCCATGTTCTCCTTGTATTTTTACCTTGTTGCAAAAGTGACTTCTAAGGTTATTTAGGACCAATGAAGAGGTGAAAGATGAAAAGGGGAAATGATATGAGTGTTGAGCATTTAGGGACTTTGGATCAATGCTAGTTTTAGGGTTTGATTTTGGTTGGTTTGATTTGGATAATGAACTTGTAAACCCTAATATGTTAGATGTGATCTTAGTATGAACTTGTTAAAAGGATTGCTGATTTAATTAGAGGTATGAGAAAGGATGCATTCCCATACACCTAACTAAACAAGGTGATTTTGATTTTGATGATTTACCCAAATCTAGAATGATGTTTCCAAAGCTCTAAAGTTGTTTTTGGGATGGATTTTGATAAGTGATTGGGATGGGTGAAGTGTTTGATTTGATCCTAAATGAACCTAGGAAGGACTTGTTTACTAGGCCAAGATAGTGAAGAGTATGCCTTTCTCTAAGAGTAATTCAAAATCAAAAGACCAATGTTTGCATGAAAACCATATGACCAAAAGATTCCAAGCACATGTGTGGGGTCCAATTGATTCAATCTTTGCTTAATGAATTCTTTTTACCACAGACACACTCTTGATTAGATTTCAAACTGAATGTCCAATGTCTCAAATTCGTTTCATTTCACAAGGAATATTATGTGAGACTTTGATGAATTTAAGGCAAGGGTTACCTATTGTTTAACTTTAGTGGGAAAATCAAGATGTAAATCATACTATTTAGAAACCTCTAAGGAGGTAATCCCAAGGGCAAGCAATAACACAAGAATTTGGTCAATGGTATTTGCCTCCTAAAGGGTTTGAAATTTTGAGGATCAATGTTGAATGTTTGTTTGCAAATGTTTTCAATCAAAGCATTGTGTTTTCAAACCAAGAACAAGTAAAAACCCTATGGATGTGTAAGACAATATTTGTTGGATTCCCACTTGGACAAGTCCAGCTATGCTTATCTTTAGTGAATGGTTAGATGCTCGACTCCACTGGCTCCCCTCCATGGCTCACTAATGTCAATCGGGGCAACCAAGGATCAACACCCATGAAAATCCCATAGCATGCTTTCCATTTCTACTAAGATATCGTAAAAGTGTGGGGCAGCTTCAGAACAACTATTCTTGTGTAATGCCCCACCATGCAACCCTAGGGGAAGTTGCAATTTACTACACAAATGAACTATTTTTTTTAATTAAGAACAATTAACATCCAAGTTTTCTAACCATTTCCAACCAGTCCCCTAAGGTTACGAGACTGAGTTACTTAAACCAAACATGAAGCATGAATTAAAAGCATTACATAAAATTTCTTAACAATTAATTACTTGTACATTACATACATTATAAAATTAAATCAAAGACATAAGGATTCCATGTGATCCCAATAATATACTTTACAATACGATTACAACACTCATTCCTTGAATGAGGTACTTCGAAAATACAAGGATTAGAATTACAACTTCCACCTCAATATAAGAGGGGTATCAAATTACATAATAACTGAAAGAATAAAGTATGAAGAAATAGATCCCACGAGCTCTCCAACTAAAAATATCATCCATATGAACTCAATGGATTATGGTGCACATTCCACCCAACCATGTGATACCCGAAGGCTCACTCCCCATGCTAGGAGATAGTAACAAGGATTCCTAGGAAATATCTTCTACCTCTAGACATAGACTACACAAAACTAATATGAAATAAATACAAGTACACATCACATGAACTGAATGGTCAAATGAACAACTCAAGTATGACTCTCACACCACTGACATAGGTCACATTGCTTCCAGACATATAAGAGATCGACAGTGTCACAAAGACCAAGTACAACTATTGACTTAGGAAGAGTGTCATCACATAGCTCATCAAGGGATATCCTCTGGGAATCTTCCTAGGCTCTGACCCCCACCATGGGTTATCCTGGTGGCCTCTCATGCGGAATCAAATACCTCTTGTGACGATGAGATATATGACCTTTCCATTCTAGGCCTTCCCATCTCATCCCAAGTCTAGACGAGCCCTTGGGTCCATGAGCAAGGCATAATTAATCTTGTTTAATGTTTGATGCAACCTAATCTTCTAAAATTTTATTTAGTTATCATTGAATTAACCAACTTGCAAAGGGTTTTCCCTGACACCACTTTGTGCGTCAGCCCCCATTGCAAGCCACTCTTCTAAGACAACCCACATAGTGAAAACCACAATAGGTAAATAGATAATATGACCTCTCCAATCCAAGGAGGTAAAAAATCAAGAAAACTCACTCCAAACACTGGAGGCAACAAGGTTAAGACCCTCTCCAAACACTGGAGGCAACAAGGTCAAAACCCTCTCCAAACACTAGAGAAAAAATAGAATACAAACTCCACTCCTTCCAAAGGAGGTACAAACCACATAACCCTCTCCTATTCCCAAGGAGGCACAAATCATCCCCATTCGTGAAAACTGGGTAAAACAACATGGTGTAACTATGCACATTTTCCACAACAACGTAAAAGTTGACTAACATAACGACAACCCATACCAATAAATGAACCCCTATCTAGAAGACTTCCAAAACATTTACTCTAATTCTACAACATTGAGGATGAACATTATAACACTACAAGCATTTCATACAATTAAATAATCTAATGTTCAGATTTCCTAAATCCAGTCAATCACAGTTTTCATTACTGGCATTTACCCAATCAAATAAACCAACTTCATTTCACGACATGGAGATATTTTTAAAAAACAATCATTTTACTCTAAGGTTCAAAATTAAATTCATAATCAAATCATTTTAATGATTAAAGTCATTTGACTAAAATAAATCATTCATTAACTCTAAATTTCACAATTATAAGCATAATCAAAACACTTTAATAAATGAAGTCATCTGTTTATAATTTAAATCAATCATTATCTCTAAGTTTCATGATCATATACTATAAATAAAACCACTTGATTAAAAATAAACATTTAGATTAAATAATAAGTCAATCATTTACTCTAAGTTTCACAATCGTATTCTATAATTAAACACCTTGATAAATAAACATTTAGATCAAATAAATTTGTATTTATTTCAACTTAGCATTAAATAAATCAACTAAATCTCATCTGATTAAAATAATCAAAATATTTTATTAAATGAAACATTTAATTAAAATTAATTAATCTTTATTTCAACATAGAATAAATCAATTAATCAAAACTAATATTTTAAATAAAATGTTTGATCGTACATCAATTTCCTTTCCTCTATACCAATGCAATAATCATTTCAAAGTTCACATCTTTTAAACATATTCCTCAAAGACATTATTTTATATTCTAAGGTTTACTGATCAAAAATGAAATTTTTAGATAAAAGTATTTACTTATAAAATCCACTTTTTCAATAATCATTAAATTACCTAATGTTCACTTGGCACCATTAAGGAATTAAATTTAATATTTTAATTCTATTTGCTCAATCATGGATAAGGATTAAAATAATCTCTTTTAAATATCATTGTTTATTAAAAAGACAATTCCATTTCAACTATAATAATGCAATAATCATTTTAAAAGCAATTCCTATTGTAACGCCCACCGTGCAAGCCCCAAAGAACAAACAAGAAAAGAACGCAAATATATTTTTTTTAAAGAAAGATAAATAATCAACATACCAAATATTAAATGATCATATACATACTCATATACTTCATTCCATTTAAACACAATTAACATAATCGACTATGTTCTTTGGGGCACACGAGGTCACATCGAAAAAGACATTGCTAAACACCAACTTATAAGATATCAAAAGGAACTAATAATGACAAGGAACTCATAATGACAACATTAGATATGTAAGAATACTAGATAAAACCATGAGAAATTACATAGCCAAATAAAGTTACAAATTTGATATCTACATTACAACATCTTCCAAATTTTACATCATATCAATATAGTTACAACATGAATCCCAATCATGTGGGATGAATACAATATACAAGATTATCAAAATGTAAAGAGATCAACTAGAACAAATCTTCAACTGGAAAAGACTGAGCCAACGAACGCTAATGGGGAACCCAACGTTGTGCGGAGCACGTTCCACCCGATCACCCCTATGCTAAGAGGTGACAGAGAAGTAACTCCGACCAAGAATGTCAACTAACCAAAACTAAAGTACAAGAATACAAAGAAAGTACCAACATAGAAACATAGCACCATACTACAAATTTTAATAAAACAACAATAACATCCTATAATAAAACTATAAGAATACCAAATCATGAATACCAAATGAGATCATATAAAACCACAAAGTACACCAAGAGGTATCAAGACCATAAATCATAAATTAATTTAAATCCATTCAAACAACAATCTAAACCAACTCCCATAACCTATTTCTAGAGGAACACAATAACACAAACACATGGGCAACTAGGGGAGAGTGTCATCGCATAGTCCTACATGGGTTATCCTATGCTCTTCCTCCCAACTGGAGGCGCCGCCCCATAGCATGACTCATGCGGAGCCGTGGACCTCTTGTGAAGATGAGGTCACAACCTTGCCAACCACGGCCTTCTCAGCCTTCCATTAGTCTGTGGAAGCACTAATGAAGACGAGGCATCCATTTTTAAAATTTTGCAATGATATTACTACACAAACCTCCTAAGTTAATTTTTAGGTTTTCACTTGTTTACTCACTCACTCGTGGGTTATCCTGAGCCCTTCCCCTTAAACGGGGCGCTGGCCCCCACGAGGAGCCACTCTCCCTAGAGACCCACCAAAACCAAAAGGAAACAGGGGTTGTACCATGCCAATCATGAAAATCAAAATAAAACAACAAAAGCAATACACGAGGTATAAACCATCTCACAAAATAAATACCATAACATAATCTCATAATTCGGTACACCCCATTAATAAAATATAACTCAACAGAACTCAAGATGAAAAGGTATAAATTTAACAAAATCAACATCCTTTGGAAGACTAAAGTGTTAACACAAAAAGGGTTCCCACATCAATGAATTAACAATGTCCCGAACCCAACAATTCAACAAAACTCAATTTCAAGAATAAAAATAAAAGAAATAACTTATTTAATTTCCAAAAATAGATTCCATAGTAAATTCCACTCCTAAAATATATTCGCACTAAAATCAAAAATAAATAAACAATGCAGTCATATTTCCTAAATTAATTTCTCTACTAAATTATCCTCTCAAAGTTGTAATTTAATAAATCAGTAACAAAAGGAAAAATTTCTTTCTATTTTACTATTATTTCCATTATAACAGATGCTGCTTTACTTTAACCAGAAAAAAGAAACAAAATATATTTCTTTTTACAAATTTAAATAATATAGCAACAGTTAAATCAGAGGACTCTGAATAAATGAATTAATAAATATATATATAAATATATAAATATATATATACAAATATATATATATAATATATATATACATATATTTATAACAATAAAATCCGCACATGAAATAAAAGTATAGAATTTGCATTTTTTATAACAAAAAGTTTAAACACATAAAATTTCGATTGGGAAATTTTATATCCCAAAAGAAAGAAACATAAACATTCGCCCGGCCGTGGGCAGTCTACGGACTGCTCACGATAGTCTAAAGGACTGCCGTGGACAGTCCACAGACTGTCACATGGTACCATCGGCAGTGTGGTGGGTACAACTGAGGCCGAACCACCACACAACCCCCAATATATATTTATAAAACCCAAAATTACTATGAACAGTGCCGACGCAAATAAATTCTTTATTTAAAATTTTCATATGTTTAAATATATGTGGGTATATATATTTATATATATATATATCTAATATATATATGTATATATATATCTAATATATATGTATATATATATATATATATCTAATATATATATGTATATATATATCTAATATATATGTATATATATATATCTAATATATATATGTATATATATATATCTAATATATATATGTATATATATATCTAATATATATATGTATATATATATATATCTAATATATATATATGTATATATATATATATACACACTGGAATTTGTACATTTCAAAAAATAGGGAAATATATATACTGTACACATAACAATTCACTATGCATGTTTGAAAATAAAAGAAATATGTATAAACCAGAATATTACAAACCAAAAATTTGTTGAAAGGAAATTGCCCTTAAATAGATAAGCATATTTTATTTTATTTTTTTAAACAAAACTACTGTTCATTTCCAGATTGCAAACAAAACCCCTTTTCAATAAACATCAACCCAGAACCCCACATAAATTCTCTTTTGACAAATAACAATCACAATCCCTGGTTAAATTTTCATTGATTAAACAATAACCCAATAGATTTCCTTCCACAAACATTTGATTTCCAACCCTATGAAAATTTCATACACAGAGAAAACCATTTCTATTTTATTTAATACTACAGCAAATAATTAATTGAAAAGAAAAGAACCTGGTGTACTATGTTTGAAGAAGATTTGTAGAAGCTCAATCCCCCTTGCAGAACCAATTCCTTGCTGCCGATTGCTCACAGCAACAAATTCTCCAAATTCTCTTTCAAACCCAACCT
Source organism: Sequoia sempervirens (assembly GCA_007258455.2). Taxonomy (NCBI): domain Eukaryota; kingdom Viridiplantae; phylum Streptophyta; class Pinopsida; order Cupressales; family Cupressaceae; genus Sequoia; species Sequoia sempervirens. The sequence continues at coordinate 25,887 of VDFB02047640.1, read as the reverse complement.
TCTTCTTTTATGATTTTTCTAGCAACAGAACAAAAATACAATATTGAAAAATATTTTTTTCTCTAGAATTCCAACAACTCCCCTCATACAAAGAAAAACTCCTTATTAAAATCCATGCCCAAGAAACCCTTTCAATTTCCTCTTCCCGTGAATACCAGAGGTCACATTTCAAGAAATAAATCAAAATAATATTTAACCTTAATTCCTTTTGCTGCTTCTTTTCATATTTCATTTTCATTTTTTTTCATGCATTGGATTAAAACTAAATAAATTTAAATCCACAAAAAAATGAACTTTTATTTATAATATATATATATATATATATATATATATATATATATATATATATATATTCATCATCTCCAAACTGCTTTATTAAATAATTACTTTCCTATTAAAATAATTAAAATCAACCATTGTAGGATTTAAAATAAATTTAATATTTTTACTACTACTAATCATATTTATCCATTACTTTATTTATTATTCTATGGTTTTATGTTTTTATTTTATTAATTGCTTAATTATTTAAATCATAATATAAAATCATACACCACATTAAATAAATCATAAAATCACAATAACATACAAAGACCAATGCAACAACACAATGATTATGACCAAAATGCACAAACCAAGAAGGTACAAGACTGTTGACACCTTGAAACGGAGTTACTTTCATGTCACCTTTATTCAACTTCTTGCCGTTGGGTTGGTTCAATGCTCGCCCAAACCTATCGAAATAGGTGGAATCGAGTCTTATTCCTGCAAAGCCTGCATCCAACAAGGTGATATCCAATATACATACATAAAATAAATTACAAAGCATTGTGAGAAGGATTTGTAGTGTAGCAGGGCACTCACGAACGAGTGATGCTACCTATCCCCTCACCAATTCATAACATCATCTAAAGCATTATAAGTTTACAATAATTTGCATCAAAATCATCAATTACTATTTTCTAGTCTACTGAATTCCAAATCATTTCATCAAAACAATCGTAATTAAATATCATCATAATATCCATGGCATCATAAAAGTATATAATCAGTAACAGTCTAAGCTACCACAGCATAAAATCAACAGTATCATCAAACCACAATGTGCCGAACAAAACCACAGAGAATGTCAAAAATCAAGCAATAACATGAGGGGTATTACATCCTCCCCCCTAAAATTCGGCTTACTCCTGGAAGCCAGTAAAAAGATAAGGATAAGAATCCTTGATACGAGAGACATCCTCCCAAGTAGCTGAAGCCTCATCATCGGGTCCCACTGAACCCGCACCTGATCAATCTCTCTGCCTCTGAGGGTAAGTCACCATCGCTGAAGCATGGCCACGGGCTCGAGTGCCAGCTGCTCGTCCTCAACCTGAAGAGCATTCCAATCCAAAACATGAGTAACATCAGGAAAATATGGTCTAAGAACAAAAACATGAAATACATCGTGGATCTGTGACAAACAGGGTGGCAAAGCTAAACGGTAAGCAATAGGTCCAATCCCCTCCAACACCTCAAAGGGTCCAATGAAGTGAGGCACAAGCTTCGAACCCTTTCCGTAACGAATTGGGCTCTTCCGTGGGCGCACTCGAAGGAACACTCAATCACCAACTACAAACTGCCGATCAACTCTATGAATGTTAGCATACTTCTTCTATCTATCCTTGGTAGCTACAAGATGCTCCTGAATGCAAGACATCTGTTGCTCCATATCTCTAAGCATTTCAGACCCATGAAGCACCCTGTCCTCCAATCGATCCCAACTCAGAGGAGTACGACAAGGACGACTGTACAAAGCCTGAAAAGGAGCCATACCAATAGAACTATGGTACCCATTGTTATACGCAAACTCAACCAAGTATAGATAATCCTCCCAATGTGATTGTTGATCCATGACATACATACGAAGCATATCCTCAAGCACCTGGTTAACCCTCTCAGTTTGACCATCAGTCTCAGGATGATAAGCAGAACTGAAATTCAACTTAGTTCCCAAAGACTGCTGTAAAGATGTCCACAATGCAGACGTGAATATCGGATCTCTATCAAAAATGATCCTCTGAGGTATCCCATGCAATCTAACTATATCATTCATGAACACCTTAGCAACATAAGATGCCGTATATGAAGATTGAATAGGAGAAAAATGAGCTACCTTAGTCAATCTGTCAATTGTGACCATAATAGCATCATGCCGTCTAGATGACATCGGCAACCCAACAATGAAATCCATGGAAATAACATCCCATTTCCACTCCGGAACAAGGTGAGGCTGTAGCAATCCTACTGGATGATGATGTTCGGCCTTCACTCTCTGACATTCAAGACATTGAGCCACAAAGTCAATGATATCTTGCTTCATTCCTGACCAAAAGTAAAGCGACCGAAGATTCGCATACATTTTCTTGACTCCAGGATGTGCCGCGTAAGGTGCCCAATGACCTTCTGTCAAAACCAGGGAATGAAGACCCTCAGAAGGAGGTACATACAACCGTCCAGAGAAATGCAAAGCACCATTCGAATCCAACGAATAACTAGCAAATTTTCCCTCCAAAGCTCTACCTGATTCTACCTTAGCTTTCACTTCTGAATACCAACTATCTGAAGGAAGAGCTGTGAGAATCTGACTCTTCAAATCCACCTCAAGAGACATTGCAGAAACCTCATGCCTACGATGACTTAGAGCATCAACTACCACATTTTCCTTACCCTGAATATACTTAACCTCAAAATCATACTCACACAAAAATTCCATCCACCTTCTCTGCCTTGCATTCAAATTTGGCTGCGTGAAGATGTATTGCAAGCTTCGATGATTTGTATGCAACTCAAACCGGTGCCCTAACAAAAAGTTCCTCCATCTCACAAGAGCATGAACAACTACAGCCAATTCAAGGTCATGTGTGGGATAATTGAGTTCATGGTCTTTTAATTTTTGAGATTCATAGGCAATCACTCTACCATCCTGCATCAACACAGCTCCAAGACCCTCCAACGAGGCATCTGTACAAACCACGAAATCACCTGAAGGATCCTGTACTGCCAAAATAGGAGCACTAGTCAATTTTTCCTTAAGGGTTTGGAAAGCTAACTGACACTGCTCAGTCCAAAGAAACTTCTTTCCTTTCCTCTGAAGCGATGTGATAGGATGTGCAATCCTCGAAAAGCCTTGAACGAACCGCCAATAATACCCAGCTTGTCCCATGAAACTACGAATTTCTGAGACATTAGTGGGCACGAGCCAATCCATGATAGCCTGGATTTTAGCAGGATCAACAGAAATTCCCTCTTCAGAAATCACATGGCCTAAATACTGAACTTCAGTCTTATAAAAGTCACACTTTTCCAGATTGGCATACAACTGATTATCTCTTAAGCACTACAAAACCTATTTTAGATGCATCTCATGTTCCTCCATAGACTTAGAATAAATCAAAATATCATCCAGAAACACGAGGACGAACCTATCCAAGTAAGTTCGAAACACCCTATTCATTAGACTCATAAAGACTGAAGGTGCATTCGTTAACCCGAACGGCATCATTGTGAACTTGTAGTGTTCGTACCGAGTACGAAATGTAGTTTTATGAATGTTGGCCTTTGCTATCCGTAATTGATGATACCCTGATTTAAGGTCGATCTTGGAAAATACCTTTTCCCCTTTTATCTGATCAAAGAGGTCATCAATCCTAGGAAGGGGATAACGATTCTTTACTGTTTCCTTATTCAATTGCCGGTAATCGATACAAAGATGGAGAGACCCATCCTTCTTTTTGACAAAGATCATTGGTGCTCCCTAAGGAGAAACACTAGGGCGGATAAACCCCTTAGCTAACAATTCTTCTAACTACAGACGAAGCTCTTGGAGCTCCTGCATGATCATCTTATAAGGAGCCGGAGAGATAGGCTCAACCCCAGGCACCAGATCTATCCTGAAATCCACCTCACGCTTAGGAGGCATACCTGGTATCTCACTAGGGAAAACATCAAAAAATTATGCAAGAAGAGGATAATCATTTAGTGACACTTCATGGCTACCCTCAGACTCTAGGTCACTAACTGATACTGTAAAGAGCGAACAACCCTGACAAAAACACCTTTTTAACTACATAGCTGAAATCATTCTCAAGGAAACAGGCCTCTGAACACCCACAATTTCCACCTCTTTACCAAAATCATCCACACACCGCACTGCTTTACGGTGACAATCTATCAAGGCACGATGAGAGCTTAACCAATCCATGCCCAAGACCACATCATATGAACCAAGTGGAAGAATTCTGAGGTCCACCTTAGTTGACATTGCCCCTAACTCTAACCTACAACCTTGCACCAATTTCTTGATCACAACCTTAGATCCTGAAGCTAACTCAACCTGCCACTTTTCGCTTTGCTTTATTGCCCCCAACTTACATCACTCAACAACTAAAGGAGAGATAAAAGAATCAGATGCACTAGAATCAAAAAGTATGAAAATGTTAAACTTATGTAATGAACTTGTAGTCTCAATGACGGTGCTCTGATGATCCGCTTGCCGATTATCCACTATTGCAAAGACTCAGTGAGATCTCCCTGCATCACCCACTATTGGCTCTGACATAGCGGGTTTCTGACTAAACTCTGAAGTGCTCTTCTGAGGACACATCCTTGCAATATGCCCCTACGGCCCACATGAGAAACATCCAAAACCTCGACCAAAACCTCTTCCCCTGGATGGAGCATTTGATTGCTGGAAGCTCCCATGACTAGGTGGAGACTAAAAACTCAATGCAGGATGCTCCTTACGTGCATGAGTTCGGCTCTGATCCTTGCAAAACTGAAGGTGACCACCCTACTGGGAAGTAACTTTCTTGTGCTTCAGTTGAGACTGCTGCTGCTGACCCCCTCTCGAAGGCCCAAAATGACTCTTAGAAGGTCCTGCTGCCTATGCCTGACCCCCTTGTGAACCAGCTCTAAGAGTGGGCACACTACCAATCTACACTCCTACATGACCACCCAGTGCCATAGCCAAGTTTTCTTCTACCAAGCGAGCCTTCTCGATAGCAACTTCCATGGTCTTAGGTTCGAAGACTCGTACACCACCACTGATGCATGCATTCAAACCTCGAACAAAGCGTTGAACCAACATTCCTTCATCATGACTAATCCCTTCATACTATTTCAGTTCATAAATACGTTGCTCATACTGTTCTACTGACATTGCCATTTACTTAAGATCGTGGAATTCATTTGCCCTGCGCTGCCTCCAATGATTTGAGAGGAAGCGAGCCCTGAACCTTTCCAAGAAAAACTCCCAAGTGACCATACTGATATCCATATGCAACTTCTATTCCTCAAGCTACCACCAAGTGGATGCGAAATCCCGCAAATGCATAACAACACATCGAGCCTTGGTATTACTATCGTAGGGGTGCATTGCGAAGCATTGGCCCAAATCAATTAACCATGTTTCGGCTTCTAATCCTCCTCTAGAACCATCGAAGGTAGGTGGATGAGCTCTCATTAAATCCATCATATGGCTTGCTAACAAAGCATCCTAATCAACTGAAGTTCCCCTATTCCTTGGAGACCTTTCTCTTTCTCTCTCAACCGGCTGACCCCCATCAGGTCTAGGACCCAATCTATCAAGAAGCTCACCCAGAAGATGCTGCAACTGACCATCCAACCCTAGCTATTCCGGGTTCGGTCCACCACCCTACGGATTATTCTGAGAATTATGTTGCTCCTCAGACTCAGGACCACAAGAACTTGGCAGTGAAGGGTTCGGTTGGTTGACCCCAGGGCCACCACCTCGGCCTCTTCCTCAACCTCTACCTCTACCTCTACCTCTGCCTCTAGGCATGCTTCTGCACAACAAGACAAAGGTACACATAAGCTTATGAGCCAACACGCAAAGGTTGCCTAATGGACATAACTACCCAGAGACCCCAACATGTGCAACCTTGGCTCTAATACCAAGTTGTAACGCCCATTGTGCAAGCCCCAAAGAACAAACAAGAAAAGAACACAAATATATATATTTTTTAAAGAAAGATAAATAATCAACATGCCAAATATTAAATGATCATATACATACTCATATACTTCATTCCATTTAAACACAATTAACATAATCGACTATGTTCTTTGGGGCACACGAGGTCACATCAAAAAAGACATTGCTAAACATCAACTTATAAGATATCAAAAGGAACTAATAATGACAAGGAACTAATAATGACAACATTAGATATGTAAGAATACTAGATAAAACCATGAGAAATTACATAGCCAAATAAAGTTACAAAGTTGATATCTACATTACAACATCTTCCAAATTTTACATCATATCAATATAGTTACAACATGAATCCTTATCATGTGGGATGAATACAATATACAAGATTATCAAAATGTAAAGAGATCAACTAGAACAAATCTTCAACTGGAAAAGACTGAGCCAACGAACACTGATGGGGAACTCAACGGTGTGCGGAGCACGTTCCACCTGACCACCCCCGTGCTAAGAGGTGACAGAGAAGTAACTCCGACCAAGAATGTCAACTGACCAAAACTGAAGTACAAGAATACAAAGAAAGTACCAACATAGAAACATAGCACCATACTACAAATTTTAATGAAACAATAATACATCCTATAATAAAACTATAAGAATACAAAATCATGAATACCAAATGAGATCATATAAAACCACAAAGTACACCAAGAGGTATCAAGACCATAAATCATAAATTAATTTAAATCCATTCAAACAACAATCTAAACCAACTCCCATAACCTATTTCTAGAGGAACACAATAACGCAAACACATGGGCAACTAGGGGAGAGTGTCATCGCATAGTCCTACATGGGTTATCCTGTGCTCTTCCTCCCAACTGGAAGTGTCGGCCCCCATCTATGGCTATCCTATGCTCTTCCTCCCAACTGGAGGTGTCGGCCCATAGGGTGACTCATGTGGAGCCATGGACCTCTCGTGAAGACGAGGTCATGACCTTGCCAACCACGGCCTTCTCAGCGTTCCATTAGTCTATGGAAGCACTAATGAAGACGAGGCATCCATTTTTAAAATCTTGCAATGATATTACTACCCAACCCTCCTAAGTTAATTTTTAGGTTTTCACTTGTTTACTCACTCACTCGTGGGTTATCTTGAGCCCTTCCCCTTAAACGGGGTGTTGGCCCCCACGAGGAGCCACTCTCCCTAGAGACCCACCAAAACCAAAAGGAAACAAGGGTTTTACCATGCCAATCATGAACATCGAAATACAACAACAAAAGCAATACACAAGGTATAAACCATCTCGCAAAATAAATACCATAACATAATCTCATAATTCGGTACACCCCATTAATAAAATATAACTCAACAAAACTCAAGATGAAAAGATATAAATTCAACAAAATCAACATCCTCTGGAAGACTAAAGTGTTAACACAAAAAGGGTTCCCACATCAATGAATTAACAATGTCCCGAACCCAACAATTCAACAAAACTCAATTTCAAGAATAAAAATAAAAGAAATAACTTATTTAATTTCCAAAAATAGATTCCATAGTAAATTCCACTCCTAAAATATATTCACACTAAAATCAGAAATAAATAAACAATGCTGTCATATTTCCTAAATTGATTTCTCTACTAAATTATCCTCTCAAAGTTGTAATTTAATAAATCAATAACAAAAGGACAGATTTCTTTCTATTTTACTATTATTTCCATTATAACAAATATTGCTTTACTTTAACCAGAAAAAAGAAATAGAATATATTTCTTTTTACAAATTTAAATAATACAACAATAGTTAAATCAGAGGACTCTGAATAAATGAATTAATAAATATATATATACAAATATAAATATATATATACAAATATATATATATACACACATATATATACATATATTTATACAATAAAGTCCGCACAGTAAATAAAAGTATAGAATTCATGTTTTTTATAAGAAAAAGTTTAAAAACATAAAATTTTGAATGGGAAATTTTATATCCCAAAAGAAAGGCATGGAAACATTCGCCCGGCTGTGGGTAGTCTACGAACTGCTCACGGCAGTCCGAAGGACTGTCGTGGATAGTCTGCAGACTATCACATGGTACCATCTGTGGTGTGGTGGGTACGGCCGAGGCCGAACCACCACACAACCCCCAATATATATTTATAAAACCCAAAATTGCTATGAACAGTGCTGACATAAATAAATTCTGTATTTAAAATTTTCATATGTTTAAATATATATGGGTATATATATTTATATATATATATATCTAATATATATATATATATGTATATATATATATATATATATATATATATATATATATATATATATATATATATATATATATATATATATATATATATATATATATATATATATATGTGCTATATATGTATATATATATATATATATACTCATATATATCTAATATATATATGTATGTGTATGTATACACTGCTTGGAATTTCCAATGCATTTCAACAAACAAGGAAATATATATACTGTACACTAAACAATTCACTATGCATGTTTGAAAATAAAAGAAATATGTATAAACTAGAATATTACAACCCAGAAATTTGTTGAAAGGAAATTGCCCTTAAACAGCTAAGCATATTTTATTTTATTTTTTTAAACAAAACTACTATTCGTTTCAGTTAAAATAGAAACCCTTTTCAATGTTATCAACCCGGAACCCCATGGGGATTCTCTTTTTTGACCAAATAACAATCACAATCAGCGATTAAATTTTCATTGATTAAGCAATAGCCAATAGATTTTCTTTCACAAATATTTGATTTCCAACCCCAGATGAAAATTTCATACACAGAAAACAATTTCCATTTTATTTGATGCTACAGAAAATAATTAATTGAAAAGAAAAGAACCTGGCGTCCTGTGTTTGAAGAAGATTTGTAGAAGCTTAATCCCCCTTGCATAACCAATTCCTCGCTGCCGATTGTTCCCAGCAACAGATTCCCCAAATTCTCCTTCAATCCCAACCTTCTTCTTTTATGATTTCTTCAGCAAACAGAACAAGAATACAGTATTGAAAATAATTTTTCTCCAGAATTCCAACCACCCCCTCAAACAAAGAAAACCCCCTATTAAAATCCATGCCCAGGAACCCTTTCAATTTCCTCTTCCCGAGAATACCAGAGGTCACATCTCAAGAAAATAAATCAAAATAATGTTTAGCCTTAATTCCTTTTTTTGCTTCTTTTCATATTTCTTTTTTTCATTTTCATGCATTGGATTCAAACTAAATAAATTTAAATCCACAAAAAAAATGAACTTTTATTTATAATATATATATATATATATTCATCATCTCCAAACTACTTTATTAAATAATTACTTTCCTATTAAAATAATTAAAATCAACTATTGTAGGATTTAAAATAAATGTAATATTTTTACTACTACTACTCATATTTATCCATTACTTTATTTATTATTCTATGGTTTTATGTTTTTATTTTATTAATTGCTTAATTATTTAAATCATAATATAAAATCATACACCACATTAAATAAATCATAAAATCACAATAGCATACAAAGACCAATGCAATAACACAATGATTATGACCAAAATGCACAAACCAAGAAGGTACAAGACTGTTGACACCTTGAAACGGAGTTACTTTCATGTCACCTTTATTCAACTTCCTGTCGTTGGGTTGGTTTAATGCTCGCCCAGACCTATCGAAATAGGTGGAATCGAGTCTTATTCCTGCAAAGCCTGCATCCAACAAGGTGATATCCAATACACATACATAAAATCAATTACAAAGCATTGTGAGAATGATTTGCAGTGTAGCAGGGTGCTCACAAACGAGTGATGCTACCTTTCCCCTCACCAATTCATAACATCATCTAAAGCATTATAAGTTTACATTAATTTGCATCAAAATCATCAATTACTATTTTCTAGTCTACTAAATTCCAAATCATTTCATCAAAACAATCGTAATTAAATATCATCATAATATCCATGGCATCATAAGAGTATATAATCAGTAACAGTCTAAGCTACCACAACATAAAATCAATAGTATCATCAAAACCACAATGTGCCAAACAAAACCACAGAGAATGTCAAAAATCAAGCAATAACATGAGGGGTATTACACCTATTTCAAATATTCAAACATAATTTAAATGCCTCAATCAACAAGAATGTTATCATTATAATCCAATTAATTAAACTTTAATACCTTATTATCCAACATAATAAAAAATAAAATTTCTAAATAAGGATATTTGATTATCAACTTTTTCAATAATCCTTAAATTATCTACATCACATTGATATTCCACAGTTTAACCAAACTAAATAATTTATTTAAGGAATGTATATATATACATATACATACTAAATGTATATGATATATATACACAAGTATTTATATATAATATATATAGATAAATAAATTATTATAAAAATAAATATTAAAATAATATTAAAATAATATTATATATATACATATAACATATATATTATTATATAATATATATAATATTAAACAATATTAAAATAATAAAAATGAATTTATTATTTTCATAAATGGAACCAAATTTTCTTTTAAACGAAATGAAGCCCTAATTAGGGCACATGCTACCCTGCCTCCCCATGGGCACGGCCTATGTGCTCGGCACACAGTGTCTGCCTCCCATGGGCAATAGGCCTGTGTGCTTTGTAGATAGTGACCGCCTACCATGTCAGCGGGCCTATGTGTGCGACACACAGTGTCTGCCTCCCATGGGTGGCAGGCCTGTGTGCTTTGCACATAGTCCATCCCCCATGGGGCACGACGGTGATGGCGATGGTGGCAGTGGGGATTGGCCTCCCACCCCACAATAAAATAAAATTAAAATTATTTTATTTACATTTAAAAAAAAAATGCAAAATAACCTCCTCACAAAATACACATATAGAACTTTACAAAAATCAGGGTTATTTCCATAAAATAAATAAATGGAAACCCTAGGACATTTATAAATATACTTGTGGGTCTTATTGTGCAAATTCCTAACAAAATCTTGCAACAAAACAATGGATTTATCAATACAACAATAAGGTTTAGATTTCAGTTTTTTGACAACAAATCTCTCTTGGTTTTCATTATATTTTTCCTCTATTTGCTTCTAGTTTTGGTTTTCATTTCCAAATTTCATCAAGTTTGCAAGTTTTCAAAACAATTTCTCATGGGTTTCATTGGATTTAAACAACATTTCAAAGATTTCCAAATAGCACAATGAGGATTTAATCTATTTCCAAAATAAAACAAGGCAAGAACAAAGAGGAACTTGATTTTTCCTTCAAAGCTTGAAGCCTTCAACACTGGTGTTTTCAATTCCTCTTTTGAATCCAGGTCAAGCAAGACTTTCAATCTCCTTCACAAATCCAAGCAAAGCCACCAATAAACTCTTCACCAAAATTGAAAAACCATCCCCCCAAAATGAATATTCCTTTTCTTTTCATAGGGCTTTTCTGGCCAAAACCCTAAAAATCCCACTCACTAAGTTTATTTTTAAAACATTTTGAAGGATATTTCCAATTTTAATTTAAAAACAATTTCTAATTTCTAATTCAAACTTCATGCATTTTTCAAAATTCATTAAAACAAAAGAATACAAATTTGCAAAGAATTTACTTTATCAACCATTTTCAAAAGTGAAATTAAAACACATTATCATTTATTTATTTATTTTAATTTAACTCTAACTATCCAAACAAGATTCCTACTTTTATTTTAATTAAATCTTAATATCCAATAATGTCAAAACAACTATCTCATTTAATATATCACCATTAATCTAATCAATTAATAAACTCAGTCTAATTTTATTAATTAATCAAATCAATCAATAAAATAGTAATTATTTTATTAATTAAATCAAATAAATCAATAAAATAATTAATATTTCAACATTGCAATTAAATACATTTAATCATGAATTAAAATACACCTAACATTTAATAACCTTTATAACTTGAAATTAAATAAATACTCAAGGTGAGAATGACCAAATTAAAACAACTAACTAGACAACAACCCAACAACATGCTATGACTAGGGTGATGACTTGGCACGAAAAACCTAGCTACTATCTCCCAATCGATTAGCATTGGTCAATGGACATGCTCAAACCTATGAACTAGGTGGAGTCGTCATGTACCTATTAACCTACAACAAAGAGCATGTCGAATGTGCAATATATATTTAATATGATCAAACACACCGTGATGAGGAAATCTCAGAATTGTAGGGCACTCACAAGTGAGTGATACAATCCTGTCCCCTTCACCAATACAATATCACTAACTGACGCATCTAACATCAATGATATGATCAATAGCATAAAACATGATTTAATCAAATATCTTCTAAGTTAATCCAAAACACACCATAAAGATAGCATCAGAATAAAATCACATCACATCGAAATATAAATTTCACATTGTTTAACCATTGCAATCAGAAGTAACCAAGTTCCAAAGTCACATCATAAACATAACAACACATTACAAAGAAAACACTACTAATCCAAATATCCAGAATGGAGGGGTATTTCATCTTGCAACAACAAATAGATTAAAGGATTTTGGAAAATTCTAGCACATGTGTTCTAGTAAGGACTTTTCATTCGTGGAGATTGACCCATATGGAAAGAGTCCCCTTTCAGATCCATTTTGTTAGAATGAACTGCATGATATTGGTATTTCTTCCAATATCCACATTTATATCCTGACTGGAAATACTCTTGGCTTTAGAGTGTTACCAATTGAGTCGTTCCCTTGGGTGAGTACTTTTTCCCCAAGGCAGGCCCTCTAGGATAAACAAAAGCAAGTAAAGATGAAATCCATAACTCGATCAATCTTTGATGGTTACAAAGAGAGAGAATATACACGATAATGCCCCCACTCACACTCGCACAAGATCTTGTTCAGTTTTAAACCCAAATTGAAGTGTGGAGGCAATCTTTTATGCAACTTAATGTCATCAAAAAAACTTTTAATACTCAAGATTGTCGTGAGGTGTGAGAGAAGTGCATACACCTTTTTAGATGAGATTATTTTGAAAAAAAGATTACAAAGCATAGAAGACACAAGTTCGTTTTAGCCTTCAAAGAAATGATGTGTTCATTTTTAAGCACCAAAGGAAAATGTGATAATTTGCTTTGTTCAATATTAGACCTCAAAACCCAGATTCTAGTGAATTTCTAATGTTCAATTTTAATCCAACTTTGAAAAAAGGATCAATGATCTAGTTGACCTAAAACAAAAAATAAAAGAAGTAATTGGATGCTCCAAGAATTTAAAAATGCTTTGTGAATTTAGAGTTTCAAGATCCAATTTCCTCAACTCCACTCTATCATGCTCTTGCTTGATTGCAATGTTTGATTTCAATGTCAACCTACAAGGCCACAAAACAATTACAAATAAGTTTTATGCATACATTGAAAAATTTATAGGAATATGCACAAGGGAATGTCAACTATTATATTCGACAATTTTAAGGAATCTCATTTATACCACTTATGGACTTTCTTGCAAGTAATATGTCCTAAAATATCAACAAAAAAGTTCTATAAGGCCTAAAATCTTAGAAAGCCAATAAGAATTTTCCTTTAGTTAAATAAACTAATGGAAAATTTCAACCATAATTATATTTCTCTAGGGTAATAATAAAATATATCAACAAAGATTTTAAATGCTTTATTTAATAACATAGGTGCCTCCTCCTATTTGTTAAAGTATTTCATTCTTTGTTGTTGAAATCTATCAATGAAGGCACCCTCTCTTTCCAACTTACTGTCTGAATAAAGTTTGAATAGAAACTCCTTTATATGTGAGTAAAATCACTTAAATACCACTAGGAAATACACACCATAGACTGTTAGAATATGGACAAGGAGATAATGACACAAAATCTTCAAGATAAAAAATCCTCCTACAAAAAAAAAATAGTGAGTGATTTAAAAATATACCATTAAAGCAGTAACCACCCCATCTCTCAAATCTATCAAAACATATTATAGATGAAAGAAGCATGAACCATCATGTCTGAGAAATCATGCCCTGCAAGCTCCAATCAATAGAAATTCAACTCTCATAAACCTCTTCCTACGTACAAGATTTGATGTTCTGCCAACAGTGTTTTTCCCTATAATTTTTTTTTTTAAAAGATGTGAAAGTAATAACTCATATATCCACTACATACTCGAAATGAGTTTATTTTTGCATGCTAGTTCAAAAACTAAACATCATGCTAGACACCTTCAAAATTTAATACCTTAAAACAAAATATTTTATATTCCCCTTTTAGGAACACAAATTTCCTAGATTTAACACACTCAGTATAGGTAGATTATAAAATATGATAAATCTTTTTTAATTAAATGCAAGATCTTGGTGGCGTCTATAGAAAGGTGTTAGTCAGTGTGTGTAGCAAAGAACAAATAATAAATATGACAAGTGCGACTTGGTCAGAGTGGTCAGATTTAATAAAGGCATATTTGCAAGGTAACAAGAATGGAGTAACAACTATTACCTTAAAATGAAAGTATTTGGAATGCAATAGGTACTGTGCACTAAAGAAGCTTTAAACTAGCATAATTAACTACTGGAAGGCTCACCCCTCAATAAATCAATGCACCTTTACTCCCAAGAAATCAGTCTGCTCCTGCACTCATGAATAAATGGCTAAACCTTTTCAAAATAGACATTTAGAAACTTTGAAATTGTAGATTTAAAGTCATAATACAAGGTGGTATTCTTTGTGGTGATGTGAAAGACCTACTTTTGCTAGAAGTGATGCCCCTGTTAGCAAGAAAATTTGTTTGGAATGTGTAACATCAACCCACATCCTTTTCTAGCAGATAGGGAAGGTGCGTGGAGGGGGAATGGACATCCATCAAAGCATAAAGGATAGACGAACTTTGTTAGATGTTGTAGTTGCAAGTGCCCTAACAAAAATGTATCCAAAATGCAAAGGCATAGGCATGGCATGAGAACTGTTTGATAGATTGCCTCATATGAATGCATAGACAAGGCATGGGAACTGTTTTGACATATTGCTTTAAATAAAAGAGATAGGGTACGTGCACTGTTTGACAGAAAGCTTGAAGAAAATGTTATCTCATGTAGTACGTTGATTGGAGGATATGCAGAAAATGGATTTAGAAGAGGCATTATAAACTTTTAGGAAAATTCAAGCTATGAAAGGATAGACAAGACACATGAACTATGTGACAGAATTCCTCAAATAACTGTGGTCTCATGGAAGGAGATAATGCAAGATATGCATAGACCTATTTGATTTATAGAAATGTTTGACTTCTTCAAGTTAAGAGAATGATGTGCATTTCCATTAAAAATCCTGGTATCTTGATCTTAGACTCTCCATAACCTTGCCATCTGGCTCACACATGCATCACTAAGATACACCATCCCATGTCACTCTTCAAAAGCTCTGTCAGGTACCATTATTCGTGCTCTTTGACAAAGACAAGTTACACGAAAATATCATTTTCAAACCAATAGCTATGGAGAAACACAATAGGAATCAATTTTAACCTTTGTCAAAAATGTTGTCCTCAAAACTACTACATCAAGACAGTAATAGGGATAGCTTTTAAACCATGTCAGAAAAGGAGTGTACAACTTTTGAACTATTTGACAAGTTGCCTTAAAATAATTGGTTCTATGGACTGTAGTAATTGTAGAATAAACACTATATGGATTTGACAAAAGAACTTTAGACACTTTCAAGAAAATGTAGTTAGTAGGTGAAAGAAGTTGTGTAAGGACATAGATTAAAAGGTTTTTTTAAAACTTTTAAGCAAATGCATCTGATAGGTGTAAAGCTAGCAGCCATAATGTCATTTTGAAAAGAGTTTAGAAACTAAATGGATCTAGCATACATAAAAACTGAATTACAAAAGCATACAACTAATTATTAAAACAAGAATGCACTGGGGCCCTCCTTCTAGCGCCATAATGTGGATGCTAACTCTACAAATGGCTAAAATTTAAACATATATCATTAGCAACAAAGAAAACATTCACATCCATATGAAATAAATCAACATGCTTTAATGATGCTATCAAAACAATAAAAGATTAAATAAACTAGATGAAAGCATACAATAAATCATGAAGTAAATAATATCTCATATTGGATTGGTGCTTCTATGGAAATAAGCCCTTTCCCAATCCTTGCTTAGGCTCCATGATATGAAAACAATATGTTGATGATCAAGATGATGGATGGGCAAAATCAATTCCCCAATGAAGAGTGACTTTGCATAAGCTTTTGCAGATCAAGATGTGGAGGATTTGAGCAATAGAGGAGACCTCTATTTATGGCCAAAAGTGATAAAAGAATGCCAAACATGGAGGATGTGGGACTACAGATACACCAATCAGAAGAGGCCACTTGTCAACCTATGATAGGCTTGAGGATGTGCAAGATTTGGGAAATGTGCCCAAGAGAGGGAGTTTCAAATTCAAATTTGAGAGTAAATACTGAGTTTGACTTGTGCAAGGGACATGTAAGAGCTCATTAATTGATTTGTTAGATGTACATGTCCACTTTTTTTTGAATTCAAACTTGAGGGAATATTCCTCAAAGATGCCATGTTGAGTGAAAATGATGATTTTAATAAATCAATAAATTGATTTATTTGTGCAAGTGGAAATATCTAGAGGATGTGATGGGTAGTTAAGTTAGGATAAGTAGGATTACATTTTCTTAATGACGATTAGGATGATTTTGACTTATTTTATTTAAATACTTGATTTATTTAAATCAGAAAAGGATGGAAAATGCATTTGGGATTTAATTAAATGAATGTTTGATTTATTTGATTAAAAGGTTGATGATAAAGTTTATTTAATTTTAAATAAACAACCTTAGGAGATGGAAATTAATGATATTACCTGTTGAATGATGATGAACTTGATTAACTGATGAATGGACCTAATGCATGATGCTAATTTTACATGTCTACAACCCGCTTAATTTTGTCAAATTTAATAATCAAACTTGCAAGTATTTTTCTCTATTTATATCATTAATTTCAATTATACCTTTGGTTCATATAAGAGGAAGTATCATTAGTTTCTAAAGATTGAAATTTTTATTGAGTTATGGAGAAATAGAGGGTTCATTCCTTTTATGAACTCAATGGGAACTTTTTGATAGGTTTTAGGGTATGGATTTAGTAGTTGTAACAATAATGGTGATATTTGTCAAAGAAAATGATACAAGTGTTGTAGTTATATACAATACAAAAGATTGTATCTTGTGTATAAAAAAGTCCCAAATAATTTAGTTGATGAACTTGGAAGAAATAAAAGAAATCAGAGACCTTAACATTGAGGATTTCATTACTTTTATGAGACAAATCAACTTAGAAAGAAGAAAGTGATATGAGTAGATGTGATGCAAGTTGTATTTGTGGAGGAAAAAATAATGGTAAAAGTGTTATCCCTTGTTAATAAAGAAGCCAATTTTTGTTTTCAAGACATAACTAACAAAAGTATGTTTGCACAATTCTCTCACCTACAAAAGGTGATAGTTGTTGATGAAAATACTTTGGTAATAAACAACAAGAACGGATGGGTTTCTATTATAGCAAGGGAGTATGTGACCAAGAACCAACAATTGAAATCATCACAAAAAAATTCACTTGATCTTGTAAAGATTATTTTATCATTAGTCTTTTTCAAAAATTGAGTAGAAGTGAATGTTATTACTCCTATTTTTACAACATGTTTTGATACAATTTTATTACATATAAAAAAAATAACTTTTCCCATTTTAGATATTTATGTATTCAAGCACAAGCAATGCTAAAAATAGTTGATACCAAACCCCAAGGAAACTCACCTGGTTAGTTAATCAATTAAATAAACACAAATGATTTTAATTGAATACAAAAAATTTATTACATGACACTAATAACAATATGAGCATGAAAATCCTTCTACATATAATAAATAGCAAGAATGAATGGTTTTATATTGCAACAAGAGTTCATGTGAGTAAAAATAATAAATTTACACCTTCACAACAAATTAAACCTAATTATATAAGGAGCATTCTACCGTTAACCTACAATAATGGTAGAGTAACAGTGGTTGCTATTGCTTCTCTCTATACAAAATATTTAGATATGACTAGACCTTATTTGGGAATACAACAACTATTCTCATTTTAAGAAATTGTGCATTCAAGCACAAGCACAAACCTGCGAAGTTACAGGTGCCTCATTTTTTTCTCCAAATACAATAGACATGGATTGAATGATTTCATACGTAGAAATTTCCCAATCACTTGGATCCAGTTTTTATTTCTATTTAATAAAATCAAGTGCAATTGCAATGCATGCGTGTAGATACAATATTACTTGCATTCTTAATTATGAGCAACACACCATTATGTTAATTATTTTTCAAGAATATGAAACATGCTTAAGTAAAGGAATAAGATAAATGATAAATACATGTGAGAGAATGTGATATTGTATAGGAATAAGATGAATGTCATGCCCATAATTTTTTTTTATTTTTTGATTAATGTCACAATCTCTCGTTAGAAAGATTTACCATATTCCACATGGTAAACAAACTATACACATTGGATGGTCATGCACATGCAACATCATCAGTGGCATGCTACGTTAGAGAGGGGGTGGAGTAGTAGAAGCGTGAGGATTCCATCCTATGCAACCATAATTGGTGGAAGACAAATTTATTGACTAAGTTATATACAGTTATACATTTACCATTCATAGTATCTATAATAGGATTAATATTTCCTTTTAAAATACACACTAGAACTATCCAAATAAAAATCACACTACAATAGAATTACCTTAGTACAATGTCACTATCAACAACCCTAATGCTACTGTATTATCCTTCATTCTTAATAGTTAAGGTATTCAAATTTATTTATTTATTATTTATTTACCTATACATAATGTATATATTTTATATATATTTATTTCTTTACTAACCTTCTTCTTCTTATTATTATTTTTATATAAATAATTATAAAAACAATTAATACTATATTTAATATAATAATATGTATTTATCTATATTTAATTTATTTCCCCTTAAAATAGAAGGAATAAAAATAAATATATCAATAACTTCCCTTCTTCCTTTTTTTTTTCCTAAAATAGAAAAAAGTACTACTAATATCCCTTATTTTTCTTTCTTTACATTTTTAGTGATTATAATTTTAAATTAATATGATACCCCTCTAAAAATAAGGGGAGTGGGAATCATCCTTTTCTTTAAAACTCTTTAAAACTAGCACTTGCAGCCGAGGAAGCTGCAAGGAATACACCGATAGTTTTATATAATTTCTTGAACATTATTGACCTTGTGTTTGTAGATGATTTTATTGACCAGGTTCCACACAATTTGTGTCGTGTTGTTAATGATGCTAATGAGAAAGAATGGGCAAAGTTAGCAGGGAAAAAATTACAGAACCCCACAAGAAAGGAAATTTTTAAAAATGAGACAAACCAAATTTGATACAACTCAACATAACCTCCAAAATTGTTTATGTTCCTAAGGGAATATCGAGTGTAATGATAATGAATTCCACTCTAAAAGAATGAAAATGTGACCCAGAATCCCAAGATCCAAATCCCTGGCTGCAAACAAGAGAGCCCCACAATCCCAACAGACAAGGTTGTGGCATGACAAAAGTAGAGTATATCAGAGTATGACCAGGGTCTAAAATCTAGCAGAACATTAAAAAATCCAAACATGAGCGAGGCTTAAAATATTAACCAAGAGAAAAAAAAAATTGTTTCCAAATATTAATTCCAATTCACAAGAGTCAGCTAGTTGGTCCTGAAATTTTAATTTCAATTCAAAACCATTGCCATCTCTGTTGGGGATTAGGGATTCTATTTTTGTATATTCAGTTGCATTATTGTCTACAACCATGTAGCTAATATATACAAAACATTAAGAGGAAATTAAATGCACTCCTGACTGAAATTTTAATTCGAATTCAAAACCATTGCCATCAATGGCATCAAGGTAGTTTGTGATATTAAACTGCCTTATATCAAGACAAGATTTCCTTTGTTGGGGATTCTATTTTTGTATATTTAGTTGCATTATTATCTACAATCATGTAGCTAATACATCCAAAACATTATCCTAAAAAAGTAACCAGGAGCCCGCTTCTTGAAAAGTTCCAAATCTTGCTATACAACATTAAAATGCTAACAATCATTGTTTTACTTTTCAGACTATTATAGTAGGAATTTTATTATGCCATCCTTAGAGAACATTGGCAAAGACAAATAATAACCATGTCGAGACAAAAATAAATCAAGGCAATCCCCATTCCACAAATTTAAGTATTGAACATCAACATAAATCTCTATAATAGTAGATGACAACAGTCATAGCAAAGAGTTCTCTATTACTTGTTTA
Source organism: Sequoia sempervirens (assembly GCA_007258455.2). Classification (NCBI taxonomy): domain Eukaryota; kingdom Viridiplantae; phylum Streptophyta; class Pinopsida; order Cupressales; family Cupressaceae; genus Sequoia; species Sequoia sempervirens. The sequence goes on along the minus strand of VDFB02047640.1, from coordinate 5,390 downwards.
AGTGTCCATAGAATTGGCATAGTATTATATAATTACCTGGAAATTGTTGACAGCTACATTGCAAATAGGAACATTCATGGTAAGCATTTGAATTCATGGTGTGGTAAGCATTTGACTTGCAGGGCCACAACCTACTTTGTTGTAGCATTTCATATATTTGAATACGATATGTTTTCATTGTCAACTAAAACAAGAACAATTTTCTGGTTCACTAAGTTCATGAAATCTTCTGCATTGAACATGGTAAACATAATGTTCGAAGTAAACCAGAAGGATATCCAAGCAGTTCAAATGATACACATCTATTTTGATCAAGCTTTTCAAATGAAATCACCTGAATTGATACTTGAACTTGAATTATGCTATCCTCTTAATGAAGTTGGCCAGTCCTTCAATGACAACCAATACAATATTCTTCAGAAGGATTCTCCTCTAATTAAAAATAGAAGATTGGTGATATACTGCTCTCCCTTTCCTTAGAATACTGAATGTCCTTTCTACCCAACTGTTCATGCTTTGCATAATTTGGTTAAGTTTTAAACATACACTGAAATGCCTACCATGTAATGTTAGACAAATGGTTTGAGTTATGCTGATAATGCACATATTTAAGACAATGCAAAGTGATGAAACTTACCAGTTGCTGCCTAGCTTAGGCTCAAAAAAGATGTTGGAAAACACGAACAAATGCATGTGATTTACCTTACCTGAAATAGTAGAATGTTCCATGGGCTTTCCATATCACTCGCTATGCTATTAAAATGTAGGCATTGATTCTTTTAAACATTACAAAATATATAACTCAAGATTCTCCACCATTGCTACATAAAGTAACAAGATCCATTACAACGCTATAGAGGGCCTCTAGAGGTAACAGTCCCAAGGATTTTTTATTTTCCATTCTAATACTTACAAGATCATGTTTCACCAATCCATCATCTGGCCTAGTATCGTTTAAAATTAACCACCAGTTAACACAATACTCCCTTTGATCGATACTGGCAACTAAAGCAAGACTGCCACTATTGTCCAACTGAAATGATAGACTTAGCTAATCCCTCTCAACCTTCATGCCAACCACCAATGCCTCCTCATGAAGCCAGTATATGAGTTGGCTTGCTAGCTGAAAAACACAAAATAGCCATATTATAAACTTAATACAACATATATTGTATCATGAGACAAGCAATAACCATGCCCAGACAAAAATAAATCTAGGCAATCCCCATTCCACAAATTTAAGTATTGAACATCAACAGAAATCTCTGTAATAGTAGATGACAAGTCATGGAAATGATTAGATTACTTTATGCAGAGGCCTTTCTGACCAGAGTGAAGGGACCATGCTTAATTATAATAACTGTAAAAGTCCCTGAACAGAAGAGAATACCTAGCAATTAGTGTTGGAGGTGTCATCATAGCCAAAGTATATGAACTGCCAGAAAAGAGTTAGTAAATCTGATATTGCCACAACTTGAAAAATTATACCAGAGTGAAGGGACCATGCTTAATTATAATAACTGTAAACAGTCCCTGAACAGAAGAGAATACCTAGCAATTAGTGTTGGAGGTGTCATCATAGCCAAAGTCTATGAACTGCCAGAAAAGAGTTAGTAAATCTGATATTGCCACAACTTGAAAAGTTACAAACAATTTTCACTTCTCATCAGAAAAGTTGTGCTCAGAGAAAAGAAAAACATGTCATGCCCATAGTTTTTGCTAGAAAAATTGCAACAATTTTTTTTCTTTTAATATTAAAATGATAAGGCAATAGTAGGCTTACTATTCAACCATCATAATACAATTCTTTTCTTAAACCAAGATAATAACAATTTTATTTACTCATTAATTATAATAGTAATTTTATTATTATTCCATCAATTACCAATGTCATTCATTTATAAAATAATATTACAAAAATAATTCGTACCATTAAAATTATATTCCAATACTCACTACCCTTTCGTATTTATAATTTACCAATTTTACCACTAATATTATCTTTAATTATTATTCTTATTATTATCTTATACTATTATTATACTAAAAAATCCAAATATTCCTTAATACCAATTGGGTATTAGTTTCACCTGAAATTTTATGCTTATTATTATTACATACCAATATTTTATTATTATATTAAATTTTTTTATACATTGCATAAAACTTTTTTAATATTTACATTCCCACTTTACAATATTATTATTATTATCATCAATCACAATTTAACATAAGTGGCATTACTAATATAACTCTCTAAAGGTGACCACCATATTGTCCTTTAATTTACCAATTCAATCATCTATAATATAAGTGTAATGCCTAAAATTTTACGCTAGAAATCCCTACAATTTTTTTTTTTTTTTTTAACAATATTATTAAATACTAAGGTCTAACAACCATACGTTTGCATGGTACATATATTACGCATTGAACGACGTTGGTTGTGTAGCATCATTCTTGTCACATCGTCTGAGAGCAAGGTAAGGAAATGAAAATGTATTTAGGATGGCTCCAAACATAAGGTCTACTAGATTCTTAACTACCAACCCAAAATTTGATGCTCACTCTCGCAAGAAATTTAATGCCCTTGGAATGTAGGGAGTTGATGGTGACCTCACCCCAAGATCAATTGGCACTCAAAAACACTTCCACAAGAGAGAGAATGGCAAGAATGTTTGCTTCACAATGCAAGATTGATTGATTGCTTGAATGAAGCTTGAATACAAATGTACATGAGATGCCTTGCTTATATGGGCAAGGTTGAGAGATAGGTATGAATATGATGTTGACAAATGTCATGATCTTATGGCATGAGACAACCAACAACCTAATCACCTAGGAAATGATGCATCCTAGCTAGATAAGATAATTTCTAAACAAGCCAACTAAGCCTTCTAGAAAGAATCTTTACCTAGGTAACTTAACCATGTGAATATGTCCCCTAATCACTCAGTGAATGAACAAACTAGGTACAAGACAATTATTCACACCAACAATTTTGGCGCAAATTAAGTAGAAGATTATTATGCAAACCAGTAAAGACTATGACTATGGGTCCCAAGCATCACATGTTAGGTACCCATTTACAATGCAATGATGCAATCTCTCATGTTTGTGAAAAAGGAGAAAAAACCCACTGGACAACAAAACTCCTCTCCAAAAGAGAGAAACAAACAAAGAAACAAGACATGGGATGTATGGAGGACTCAATGATACCCCCCAAGGACAACATGCATCATGTATATACAATAAAATACCCCCCCATAAGAGGGAAGTAGAGAGATAAGATATCCCCCCATGATGAAGAAGCTCCAATGTTGATGAAGAATGCCTGAAAACAAAAGATGACCCAATGTCTGCAAGAAACACATCTTCCCTTAGGAAGAAACAAGTCCATAAGCTGATGAAGAAGCCACTCCATGTCCAACTGAAAGGAGGAAGCATGAATGCTCATGTATGCCTCTGAAAACTGATGAAGATCCTCCAGGCTTGAATGAGCCACAACAGAATCATGGTCAAACTGAACCAAGAAACATGACAAATCAAGTGATGGAGGAGAGTCATGAATTGCAATCTCCAAAGACAAAGAAGATGGGATAATAGTTGTACTGAAACTGTCATCAAAGAGGAGAGAAATCCCCTCAATCGCAGGTCCTCCGGCAAATCTGCAATATGAGACTAAACAAGTTAGAAACCCCGGCCAGATACTCATCCCACAGAAAAGATCTGGAAAACTATGATCATCCTACTGAATAGAAGCATTGATAGATGATGAAGTAGGAGGTGGAGGAGTAGGAAGCTTAGAATTAGTCTCTAGAATACCAAGGTTTAGATGACCAACTTCTCCTCACAAACATGATTCACACTTGATGAATTAGTGTGAATAATAGTTAAAGGAACATTATCATCTTCCTGGGTTAAAAAATGTGAAAAGGAATATACACCTAGATGTGAATGATCAAACCATCTCGGAGAAACAATATCCCTAGTCTCCAAGTCCCTCATGTACACCCCATCTCGAGGAACCCAACTATTTTACCTTGACCCCATGAGTAATTTGATAAATAGAAAGGAGATTAGTGGACAGGGAAGGAACACAAAGTACATCATTGAAGCTACCTTCCCCATATCAATAGAACCCTTCCCACTTACCTTCATATATGTATTGTTACCCATCAATATATGAGGTGAATTACAAGGCTCAAAAGAAGAGAACATGTCCATAGAAGATGCCATATGATGAGATGCCCTTGAATCAAGAAGCCATCTTTGAGATTCAAGACTTGTAGAGGCCAAGAGTGCTTGTCCTTTCATCTTGTGTAGCCTAGAAGTAGATCCTGTGTCCTGTGACTTAGATGAAGATGATGGAGCTGCCGATTGAGATGTTGAAGAAGAAGTACCAGACACTAATGAAGGCAGCTTAATGTTATTCTTTTGAAGAAGGTGTGTCAGTTAATCAATCTTCTTATTATAACATTTATGCTCATCATGTCCTAACCTTTTACAATATGCACATTTTGACTTCTTCTTTTTAGGTGATTCCTCTTTAGAAGAGGATGTAGACTCAGGAGTGCTATGTGAAGGAGGATCTTTACCTTGCTCATTAGACTTGGGTGCCGTGTTCTGCTTCTTACCTATGCCACTTGAATCCTTTGTCTCCTTTGCAACAAGAGCATGAGATCTAGAAGACTTCAATGTGCCCATGTGTACCAACTTTGCTTGTTCCCTTGTGAGTTGAGCTGCAAATTCATCAAGAGAAGGAATTTTGTATGCATTGCCAAGGGCATCCATTGTAGCATAGAAAGTAGAAACAAACACAGAATAATCAGGACCAAGCTTAGCAAGAATAGAAAGTATCAACTGTTCATCCTCTTTAGTTACCCCACAATTAGATAACTACAATCTAAGAGAATTGAGCTTAGAGAAAAAGTCTTGGACATTGTCAAAATCTAAAGGATTAAGACCCATGAGTTCATTCTCCAACTTAAATTTCCTCATCTTATCTGGCTTACCAAAGAGACTCTCTAAAGTATTCCAAGCTTCATTAGGATGAGTGCAAGATGCAACATGATATCTAAGATCTGGAGAAATGGAAAAATTAGAAGTACCAAGAGCTTCATCCCTTCTATCAAGACATTTTCTTTTCTCTTTTGCTCCTGCAGGTTTTGGATCTTAACCAAATGTAATTCGTTGCAACTTTGATTTTAACAATAACAACTCCATTTGAGATTTCCACTCATGATAGTTATATGGAATTAGAAGTACAAATTTTGTCAAATCCATGATACAATGAGATATTACAAGAGAAGAACTACAATTTTCCCTCACAATACAAGATATCAACCCCTTTGTCCCAACAAGATTTACACTATTTTTGCAAATTTACA